>LAPY01001233.1:105700-122090 GCA_000970635.1 Eragrostis tef
AGATTTTATAGCCGAAGGAGGAGTGGCGGGCGCGCCAAGGCAGGCCGGCCGGCCTAGTAGCACTAAAATAATTTTGACTTTCTATGACAATGTGATTTTGTCACAGAAGGTCAAAAATTTGTCACAGATGGCCAACCATGACGCATCAATGACAAAAATCGGTTAGTCATAGAAAGTACGTCAGCCATTACCTTCTGTGACAATTTCTGTATTTTTGTCACAACTTTGTGACTCTATACAAAAATGTCACAACGGTTCATGACACCAAAAAAAAGTCACAATTTGCTTATGACATTACTAAATATGTCACAATTGGACCGGACCTGGCCGGTTTCCAGTCCATTAATTTTGTGGGCCTTTCAACTTTCGGCCCGTTAATTTCATGGACCTTTCAACTTTCAGCCCGTTAATTTCATAGACCTTTCAACTTTCGGCCTATTAATTTTGCAGGCCTTTATTCTTTGAGCCCATTAATTTTACGGGCTTTTTAACTTTTGGCCTGTTAATTTTGCAGGCCTTTATTCTTTTAGCCCATTAATTTTACGGGCTTTTTAACTTTCGGCCCACTTAATTCACAGGCCATTTTACTTTCCGCCCACTAGTTTTAAAAGCTTTTTATCTTTCTGCCCACTTAATTCGCAGGCCATTTTACTTTTAGCCCATTAGTTTCGCACGCTTTTTATCTTTAGGCCCACTAGATTTGCAGGCTTTTTATCTTTCGGCTCACCAAATTTGCAGGCTTTCTAAATTATGGCTTTTTTAGTCACTCGTCGGTTTACAAAAATCCAGGTAGCAAATCGAAGTAGTCACATGTCAGTATCAAAACCCAAGGTAGCAATATCCATAATCACAATCTCAGCTTCACAGGTTACAAGACATGTAAAATTCATCATGATCACAGGTTACAAAAATAATGCTAACCTACATGCTCAAGTAATCGAGCTGCCCTGTGACTCACCCTAGCCCTAACCTCCAGATTAGGTTTCTGGTTTCAGAAGATGTGATGTGCCCAATGGAGTGCCCAAGAATCGAGTTAAACCTTCTGACCTCATCTGACGTGCATTGACAAAGTTATTTACCTGCAAGACAAGAAAAATGATACAGGAAAGACATAAGTGGCCGCCCACAACCATCACCAATAAACATAAACTTTAAACTGATGTGCCTCAACAAACACTTAAGGAAAAGAGACAACTAAAGTCATCAATCAAAAGAAACTCGTATTCAGTGGTGCAAGGTATCAGGCAAGCAAACTGATAACAAAATTAAAATGGATTCACACCTCATATTATCTCATCAAGACTGCTTATGCAGATCTAGTGGTTACTTGGTACAGCACATGCACCAGATCAAGCAACATACTGTACCATAAGAGGTGAAGTTCAGTTCAACTAATATTGGAACACAGACCAAATCTAGAGAAAAAAAAACACTAGTTTTCTTCGGCTAGTAAGCAGTTTCTATTAAGCAGTTTATAGGTTCAGAGAAAAATGCTTTGGCTTAGAAAATAATAAACAGAACTACAAGGTGCACTACTCGTTCCTAGAATCCTTGCTTCTAGCACAAACCTATGCACTACTAATATTCAGAGACTAGTAAGATCATATGGAGGTTCAGTTAAAATTACAAGGCAACAATCTGTAACCTAGGTGAGTAAATAAACATATATGAACTTCAGGAGGAAAAACAGAGAATAGGGAAAACATACTACCAAAAAAACAGCCGCGCACCCATGATTTGTATGACTCCAAGTTCTAGAATAATACAGTGCTATCACCTGACTTAACCATTGTGCAAAAAAATATTCAAGAAAAACTCATATTTTATCAATTATATTTTGCTTTTGTTTTTCAAATAAGAATTATTTATTAGTCCCGCATGATAGGTATTTGACAAGTGTGCCACGTGATGACAATTCATATTTGTCATAAATTTTGGTGTAAAATTAATAAATTTTACTGATGACAATTCATGTTTGTCATAACTGTTGTGACATTTATTTTTTGCTAATTATGACATTTATGTTTGTCGTAATATGATGATGTCTTGATTTATGACAATTTTGTGGCCAAATTTAATGACGGATCTTGGTTTTTGTCATAAAACACCCGATTTCCTCAAAAATGTCATAAAAACCCAACAAACTTTATGACTAAATGGTATGTTGTCACTAAAAAAATGTCATAGAAGCCCACAATTGTTGTAGTGTAGGGGGGCCGGCCAGCCGTCCATTGTGGCTGTTCGCCACCGCCTTTGTCCTGGACATCCTAGAATTGCTTCCTGATGGCGGTTGGATGGTCGGTTGCTTCGTGGGGTCGGCAGAAGTCGCGTGGCCTTCACATTTAGTCCCACCAGCCCATGTTCTGATATGTCGGTGGATTTCTTGCTGGGCTGGGCCTTGTTCTGGACGTGGGGGAGCTTTGGAGGCCTTTCTGAGAGAAGATTGGAAGTAGGTGGAGCCTGAGTAGGCCGGCCAGCCTATGATTGGGCCGGCCGGCGGTCCTTTTACCCATTTGTTTGTGATTTTTGTCATATTTCATTCCTGCATATAAATATCTCACCAAAACTCGTGGAAAGCTATTAATTGTAAAAGAATGTTTATTTTATCCTTGAATGATGGCTTTATTGACGGTGTTGAAGGTGTTAAATCAATCAAATTACACCATAAACAGCTACTCAGAAATGTATCTAAACTTGTGTCTCTCTAGGTGCGAGTTGTTCTGGAGCTGTAGATGAGTATTTATAGCACCATCAGGACCGGGGGTGTGACACCCCGTGTCACCGTAGCCAAAAACCTGCAGAAACACTCCTAAGAATCTGAACCAAATCAGCTCAAACCAAATCTGAATTGAAATCAATTGTTCAAATAATTGTCAAGTCAAAGCTTCCAAAACAACTCAATCTTTTCAATAACAACCTGACCCCAACAAAAATTACGTAGCAAGGACATCAGAAAAGAGAATTTTAGAGAATTTTCCATAATTTTTTGAAGCCTGGAAGAGCCTCTAAAAATTCAGAGAAGCTCCTCCAAATCCTGCAGTTCCTCGATTTTTAAATCGCTTTCTGATGTTGAATCCACCTGATCCCAAAGGTAAAGTTGGAGCTGGACGTCTGTTCTTAGTGTCCAAAAAGTTTCAGGAATTTTGGAGCTCGGGAAGTGCTCAGAAGAATTGAGTGAAATTTGCTGGATTTAATTCGTGGAAATTGTGAAAAGGACGCCGGGCCTGCTGTCAGGACTCGTCAGCGACGTCGCCGGCGTCGACCGAAGCCACGCCGCGCGCCTCCGCCTGTACACCGGATAAGAGGCCGAGTCGCTCCCTTTTCCTCCTTTTCCCCAAACCCTAGCCGCACCATTTTCCCCTCGCGCCACCGCCTCTCTCTCACCATTGCCGAGCCCGAGCGCTGCTCGTCGCTGCTGCCGCAGTCGAGCGAGCTTCCGGCTGAGCTGCTTGCCAAGGACTCGCTGCGACGCCGTTGAGCTCTCCATGGCCGCCATTGATCTTGCCGCGGGTTGAGGAGCGTAAATTGACCTCGTCTTCCTCAAGCTCGGCAAGCGAGCTCCGCCATTTCGCCGTCGAATCCACTCCTTCCGGTGAGCCATTTCGGGTGTGATTGGCTTCCTGCATGCGGGCTGAGCCAGGCCCAGCGGATGCAGGTTGGCCATGACTGGTTACCTGGACAAGGCCCGGAGGCAGGCCCGATGGATGCAGGAGGCCGCCCGCAGCCTGGATCGGGAGGGAAGTTCGACCCGAGGTTCCCAACTCAGCCTGGACGAGCTCGTCCACCCCGCGGCCCACCTGCCTGGATAGCCTGATGCAGGGTATAAAGGGCGCCGCACCGGCTGCTTGTTAGGGTTGCCGCTCCCATCCCCATTTGCGCCGCGCTCCTCGCTCTCTCACTCACCTCTCGCTCTCCGCCCTCCTCACTGTTCTCTCCGGCGAGAGAACGAGATCCTCTCTTGTGGGTTCCCTGAGCTCATCCTCTTTTCCGGCGACGGTAGATCTACTCCTTCCTCTTCCTCCCGTCCTCCCTGATTCGCTTTTCTCGGTCGTTTTTGTTTTGGTTACTACTCGGATGAATACACATGTTGGCATTGCTTTTTCTTGCGTGTACTCGTGAATGTGAAGCTATTAAATGGTACTCGGTACTCGTGAATGTGAAGTTTGTCTTAGATCTGAGCACAGGACATGGTCGATGATGTTGGCCATGCCACTGGAGGAGCATCCCTCGGATTATATGTGCATTTTTGTTTCTGGATGTGAACTAATTTTTTTTGTTCTTGTAGCATTCAAACATGCGCTACTATGTTGTGTTCCGTGGTCGTCTTCCTGGTGTGTACAGCAGCTGGCCGGAATGCCACCAGCAGGTATTTCGGTTCAGCAACTCTTGCTTCAAGAGCTACTCGACAAGAGAAGAGGCTGAAGGATTAGTGGTACTGAGAGTAGGATTAGTTGTATGTCATGGAAAGACATGGTCATTGTGCTTCTGCTCGTTGTTTTGATCTGTCTATGTTACAGGTCTTTGTAAGTGTCTGTAACTTGTACTTCAGTAAATTGAGCTTGAGACATTTCTAGTTAACTACTTTGAATGATAGCTTTTATTGACGATGTTGGAGGTGTTAAATCAGTTAAATTACACCGTCAACACTAGCATGCAGGGGGCTGACCATGGTAATGGTAAAGATTGCATAAAAGAAGCACAAGAAGTTTGTCCTTACTTTCAAATTTTAGCCAAATTAAAAGGGTCCTTGCATAAATGTAAATATTAGCAACCTACACTAAGCAATATATGGTTGCAATACAAATAATAGTAGTACGAAACATCAAGTATAATCATCATGGTTCATTTCTTACTATGAGGTGACGCAGTAAACAAGTGGTACATACTCAATAACCGCAAGGAACGTTGATTCGAATCAATTTGCACCTGCAGGCGAAACCCGAGATACACGACGTACGCACACGCAAAAGAGTCATTCACAAGACATCGTAAGGTTGAGCCCATTTCCCCTTTCCAAGCACAAATCCTACACGCGATACCCGCGCAAGGAAATCCATGGTTAGCACGTGTGCCCTCTCTTCTTACACAAACCCGCAATCACCATTCCATCTTCATCACCAAAAGAGAGGGGGTGCACCCTCCAACACATACAACATCAAGCTACATCAGTTTACTAGTTCCCATTCTACTAGCATGCATCCGGTACTATTTAAACTTGCTCAACAGGGCCACAACAAACGGTCTTCAATCGACACAAACGGAGCTATGGCGAACAAGACGAGGCTTGTCACCCCAACCTACACATGGAACTTTCTCGTTCGGTCTCAAATTCATTATCAACATCATGTGAGAGCATAAAGTAAATCCGAACCACCTACATTGAGTGATCTCCATACCACTCAAATGTTTCTACCGATGACTTGATATTAAGCATAGCAAACTAACGAGTAGTTGAACATAACTGAACCAAACCCATAGGAATATCTTAGGATACATGCAACTAAGGTTTCAATCAAGCCCTACACGTAATGCACATTCCATGACTCAGCACACATGTGAGAAAGTGAAAACTTTGCAAAAACATAGGTGTGCACCGGGGCTTGCCTTGGGTATGAGAGTTTTTAGAGCAGTCAAGAGAGTTAGCAACAACAGCAAGATCTTCAGAACGGTCTTCACGTCCTCGGTTCCGATGTCGGTTCCTAAATGGATGCAATGCAAGGCAAGACTTAATGCAACCAAGATGTAAAATTTTGTTAAATGAAAGAGTGCAATGGCATGATGCTCATGAGATGAGTTGATGCACTTGGTGATTAACAACCTAGATCTAGCACCTAAATACTTCTCGACATTTAAGACAAGTTTTTCATGAAAGAAACTTTAACAACACTTAATTATTTTTGTGTTTAAGTGGTCAATTAACAAGATTTTAAATGTCAAAAATTAGTAACATGGTTCTGGAAGACAAAACTTTATTTAGAATTTTCATTATAACATTAGTACCCTGTACAGTAACCTATCCAAAAGTTGAATTAAGAACATGCAAGAATAAATACTAAAAATTCAACAAGTAAAGCTTGGAAATGAAATTACTGCTAAAATATGCATCAATTAAATATGCCACTTGGTAAACAGTCATAGAATGCCATGTTATGAAAGCATACCAAAAATCAGAATTTTGTCATGAACAGAAATGGATATATGAATTTATTTATGTTTTCATTCTCTGAATTTTGTACAACAGTTCGTTGTGTTATGCTGTACCAATGTAGAAATATAGTGACAGAGAATCCATCAAAATTTATTTAGGTCGTGAACAGTAAAAACAGGGGAAGAAAAACCGGTGGCCATAAATCTTTGAAATCCGTCGATCTGGGTGGTGGAATTGCACGTTAAATTACTCAAATGGCTGCTTTATTATGTGAGGAAGTTATATGTACGAGGAATCGAGCGGGGACTAACCGGAGAAGTGGGAATCGACGGCGAGATCGATGAAGGCCCGGTGGCCGGCTTGATGAAGAACGGCTTCGATTCTCTGGACTCGTCGCGGGGAAAGGAGTAGGGAGCAACTGAATGTGGTGGAATTCGAGCTCTTGCTCACAGGCCATGAAGACAGACCAGGGAAGAAGAAAGAGAGAAAGAAATGAATGAGCTTTGTGACTTGACCAAAATAGAGAAGGGAGGAGATAAGGATGGATGGTGTGCTGGGTAGGTGGTGGCGTGCTTGCATTGTTGCAATCGGGTGCCCTTGCGCTCGAACAGGGCGCGGCATGGGGACGAAGCAGAGAGAGAACGGGGGAGGGAGAGGACGGGTGGGTCTCACATTTTTTTAGGCATATAAACGTGCAGAATTGAAGAGCTCCAACCACAAGTTTCTATAGTGCAAAAATATCTGAGAATTTGGGGATTGAAATTCCAAAGATACAGGAGCATTTCTCATTATTAGAAGATTTTCAATTTCGGCCCAGAATTTGAATTAAAATTCTGTAAGATAAAAATTGTTTGAATGCTCTTTGAATTATTTAAACTGCTTTCCTTCCTCATAAAATTCTGCAAATTTCTCCAAACTTGTATCTTGGAACAGGTACCCAAGAAAATATAAAAATTGACCCACTTATGTGCAAAATCTTGAAGTTTTAGTTCAAGCTCAAATTTGGATTGAGAAATTTTCAAACCAAAACACTTAAACTTTTGGATTGTTTTGCACTAAAAGAAAATTTGGAAGTGTGATTAGGATTTGTGAAAATTGGGGATGTTACAACTTGTATCATGGCGAGGCTGTTATGCGGCTTGACTTGTTGCCACTGCTCCGGTGTCGGGTACGTCACGAGCTGCTCTGCTCCTTGGCCGCGAGCGAGCCGCGCATGATGGCTGCCGGAGACTTGCACTCCGTCACGTCGGGCTCGCCATCCTGCGCCGGCCGCTGGTGCTACGCGACACGGCGCAGTACATGTGCGTGGACTTGACGACGCCAAGGAGCGACAGATACCACCTATCTATCCAGGCCAGGGGCAGCGTCTCCAGCACGTCACCCCACCAATGTCATTATGAAAATATTTCTCACAAAACCCTCTAAATATATGATAAATTCGGAATAATAAAAATAGCCAAAAACACTCAAACACCTATTTCTAAATGACCCATGCCACTATTAGTAAAAGAACAACTAATTTTGGAATAATAGAAAATACAGACTGGATTCAGTGAGCACGGGGCCATGTGCCCACCCAGTTACTTGCCGTTGGATAGATTTTTTTGCGCATTGATTTGTGGAGCCAGCCGTAGCGGCGTTACACTACCACAGAACAGACCTTTAGTGACGCGACAATAGTGACGGATAACAAGAACATGTCACTAGGACTACAGTAGTGACGTGTTTTTCAAACTGCGTCACTGCTACTCGGCTCTGGGCCAACAATAGTGACACATTATGAAAATCCGTCTCAACTAACATTAACAGTGACGGCTTTATGATACACGTCACTAATTTACAAACGGAGTGTTAAAACACCGTCACAAATACGTGCGACGGTTTTTCTAAAACCCGTCAGTGTTATAGGAGTGACATGCTTCCTAAAACCGTCAAAGACACTAGTGACGGTTTTTTAAAACCCCGTCAGAAATACTTGCGACGTGTTTTTTGTTAACCGTCACTAGGTTACATGTGACGTGTTTCTAAAACTACGACTCAGTTTCTTAGTGACGTATTTTTAAAAACACGTCACTAATTGTGAGCAAAAAGCCGTCGCTAATAGTACTATCGACGTTTGTTTAAAAAACCGTGACTGCCATATATTAGGCAAGAACATCTATCTAGTGTAGACCTGAACCTGCAACCTGCTTTGCATGAGGCAAACGCCCCGACCACTAAGCCACACAATCGTAGTGAAATAAACTTTTCAGGAATGTATATATCTTATGTATAACACATCGGGCCCAGCTAAGCCCAGCCTAGACGATGCCAGTATGTTTCATCTACCCTCTCTCCGCAAACCCTACTCTCGCCTGTTCCCATCGCTGCCGCCCTCTCTCTCGCCTGTTCCCATCGCCGCCACCCTCTCTGTCCTCTCCCCCATCCCCAGTGCCATCTCCCTTGCCTCATCCTCACCCAGCGTAGTAAGGCAAAGCACGCGGCAAACTTCCCATGCTTCAGATTTGAGCTCGAGAGGAGTGAGGTGACACGGCAGCGGGCACGGCGATCTGTGGCGGGGAGATGAGCGTGGGGCGGGAGAAGGGGAAGCGGTTGGATGGGGATGAGGCGGGGCTGCACCGCACCACCACGAGGTTCCCCGCCTCGCACGCGATGGAGGAACTCCTAGAGGCGGCGCACCAAGTCGAGATGGTTGCGCCATGGATGAGCTCGTAGCGCCGCCGCCGGCGCCGCTCATCTCTGGGACACGCTCCTCTGCCTCGTCCTCACGCTTTCGCCCGGCTCCGTCTCATCCCAGTTTGATGTCGCTGTGTAGATCGCGTCGCACAAGGCCCTGGCGATGGGTCCCTGGCCTCTTTGATTGAGAGGTACAACTATGTATTCCTACTTTGCTCTGGATTTGCGATTAAGTTATTGTGCTAATGCTTGGTCACATGTCCATCTGTGCTTAACTGTTTGTGATTAATTAACGTTACCCTAAAACCCAAAACTGATTGCAAAAGAGGGTAAATTGGCACCGAGATGTTGAATTAGTTCCCCTAATAGTGCATGATAACTGCCTGTGAGAGATTAGATTGGAGGTGATAGCCTGCTAAAAGTTTACTGCTACTCGTGTACAAATAAGACCATCGATGATTTGATATTGCTTGATGTATGCAGCTTGAATAACCATGCAGGCCTCAGTTTTTATTGCTTAATGTGCTGCCCAATCTCACATTTAATTGAACCACAAATGCTTTTGGTTTTGCCTCTCACCTTTTACGTTTGCGGGTTCTGCGGAATTCCTAGAGCTCATTGTCTGTACTCTGTAGGATCTCGATCTCCTGCGTGCATGCTCATATTTGGTCACATTTGAAATCTGGATTTGCAATTCACTTACTGTGCTAATGCTTGGTCACATGTCCATCAGTGCTTAACTGTTTGTGACTAATTAACATTACCCTGAAACCGAGATGTTGAATTAGTTCCCCTAATAGTGCATGATAACTGCCTGTGAGAGATTAAATTGGAGGTGATAGCCTGCTAAAAGTGTGTACAAATAAGACCATCGATGATTTGATATTGCTTGATGTATGCAGCTTGAATAACCATGCAGGCCTCAGTTTTTATTGCTTAATGTGCTGCCCAATCTCACATTTAATTGAACCACAAATGCTTTTGGTTTTGCCTCTCACCTTTTACGTTTGCGGGTTATGTGGAATGCTAGTCTGCAGGCTGACTTGCGTTGTGATGCCTAGAGCTCATTGTCTGTAGGTACTCGATCTCTTGCGTGCATGCTCACATTTGGTCACATTTGAAACTGCACCAGTGTAATGATATTGATTAGTGAATTCGTCGAGGAACATGTGTGCTATTCATGTGGTGTACCAAACAACAAAAGAACTTTACGAGCATACTCATAGCATGTGTCATTGCTTGTATGGTACAATCTTTATATGTTACCTGTGTCGTTTTGCTAGGAAACTGGTTGTATTAGCCTGGAACACTGCTTAATTTTGTCACGTATATCACTGGTTAAGATCAATCTGGAACACTGCTTAATTTTGTTGCTCGCTAGTTCCAGTTGATGGGACTATAGTATCAGTTTAATTACTTCACATTTCATCGTTCTTTTAGTTTGATACATGTCTGCAAAACCTTATGCTAATTGGATATGCTTATGTGGACATGCCCAAGAACTATGGAAGTTTGATACATGTGAATTATCTTGGAAGTTGATTCCTGCTCTTGTGAAAAGGATCAATGATCATGACACAATATTCTATTTCTTGATTATGTTTAATGTTTGGTGTTATCTGTGTTTAGTTTTGAAAGCATGAAGTTTCTTTATTTCCAAAATAATTTCTTAGCTTATATGACTGTTCAGTACTGAATCATTTGTGCAGTCTTTTCAATGGCCTTGAAAACATAAATCGCTCGCTTTCACAGCTTGGGTAATGCTCTGTTTACATTTTGGTTTAAACGACGTTAGTTCAACAATTTAAGCTAATCTATAGCTAAGTTTTTCAAACTTCTGCTGATTCTGTTCGTTCAAATAGATACTCCCTGTCTTCATATTCTTGTTCTGACAACATGAATTTAAAGATGGAGGGAGTATGTTGTCTTATGGGTCTGCTTGATGTCCTAAAACTAGAACTGGATCCCATTTAAGATACTGGATGATTACATAAGCTGGTCACCATGATTTATGGGTACATAGAATGCATGTTGATGAATACTGAGTATGATTTTGTCCAACCATTTTGAGACTTGTTTCCTTTCAGTGTGAAGTGGGATAAGTATGTAGGCAACGAACATAAAAAGGGGGGGATTTCACCACCAGCAGAGGTAAGGTGTCCATACTTGCAATGAACATAAAAAGGAGGGATTTCAGGATATCTATAGTTTCTTGTGGCATTTTCTTCATAAGTAGATGAATGTTTGGGGTCATATTATCCTAAAACGAAACATGAATTTTATGTAGGTAGGAGTGCAAATGGGCTGATGGTGTACAGCTAAAGAAACCCATAGATATGGACATTCAAGTCAGAATGGCACCTTCAATTGTAAGTTTGAGCAGTACTTAGTATAGGTTGATTGCAAGACTGAATGGTGACTTTGAGCTGAATGGTGACTTCGAGCTTTCTAGTTCGGCGCATGTTTAACTTGTTTATGGATGAAAGTCACCATATCGGATAAGTAGCTGTTACAACAGGAACAAGATGGCATGTTAACTTGCATATTATTGTAAAAAGTGTATATTGATTGGTTTATGTCATGAGAACTTGTATATGGACGATTCTGGGCCAATGTGGGTTCCGTATATGTAATATTTTGGGTACCAATATTGTAATAGCTCTAGAGCATGGAATAGAGAAAAAAAAGTGGCACTTTCCGTGTAATTTTTTATTTTTATTTTTATATTTATCATTAGTGACGGGATTTCTTTCTGGGTCACTGGACTTTAGTGATGGGTTTTGCTGTCCGCATCACTGGGATTTAGCGACGGGTTTTAGTGTACGCGTCACTAGGCTTTAGTGACAGGTTTTTGTTTACGCGTCACTGGGCTTTTGTGACGGTTTTATTTTCACGTCACTGGCGGCATTAGTGACGGTTTTTTCTCGTTAGGCATTAGTGACGCAAATTTAGCGACGGGTTCAATTTCCGTCACTAATAGCCTAAAAGCCCCGTCACTAAAGGCCTTTTCTGTGGTAGTGTTAGTGCCGTTAGATGGTAGTGGTGCAGGCCTGCAGCCACTATCTGTGGTGCAGTGCAGCCAAGCGTAGAGGTTTCATTGGGGGAGCAGAGGTTTGAGTGGGGTGCAGTATTCACATGGTAGAGGAAAGAAAATGGGTTCATGTTCACATGGAGGAAAGAAAACGTGGTTCGTGTCTGCTCCTCCATTTTCTGGTCATCTGTTCCTCTTCTCCATTTTTTCATTGATTTGTTCATCCGTGACTTAAATTCGAAATTGATTTCGCCACAGCCCCATCAGAACTAATAATGCAGATATCATCATGTTCTTGTTCAAAACAGATCTTTAGATTTTTCATTTCAAACATCAACAGAAATGAGAGAAGATAAATTGTTCCCAAGAAAATCGACAAGTGAAATTGACCACCGGAACACCTCCAAATCATGGGAACGAAACAAGCTCAAAGAGAAGAACAAACAAGAAACAAAAATACACAACAAAGACCGGTCGCAGCACCATGGTTTATTGTTTGAGGTCAATCTCAACACCGGTCGCTGGAGACAAGCAACGGAGTGGAGTAGCAGCTCGCATGGCTGGGGAAGGATCCGGAGTCCATGGTCAGGGAGGCGGCAAGGAAACTCCGTTGAGGGAACGACGCATCAGATCAAAGAACGAAGCGGCGTCCCGACGAGCTCGGAGTACCCGTGCCCGCCCTGCCATCCCCGAGCTCGCCCTCCAAAATGCCCTTGCTCCCGCTGCGTCATGTGAATAGCAGGGGCCTCATTGCCGCTGCTGCTGATGCTTGCTGGTGGTGGGATTATTCAACATTGGCCACCAATTTCATGGATTTGGATGACATCGAGTGAAAGTAGGTGAGAGTTGGGAAAAAAGAACAGAGCACAGAGCCGACCTGCAAGCTGGGGAAAGCAACAGAGAGAATCAAGAGACGAGGGAGGCCGCAGAGGTTTGAGTGGGGTGCAGTATTCACATGGTAGAGGAAAGAAAATGGGTTCATGTTCACATGGAGGAAAGAAAACGTGGTTCGTGTCTGCTCCTCCATTTTCTGGTCATCTGTTCCTCTTCTCCATTTTTTCATTGATTTGTTCATCCGTGACTTAAATTCGAAATTGATTTCGCCACAGCCCCATCAGAACTAATAATGCAGATATCATCATGTTCTTGTTCAAAACAGATCTTTAGATTTTTCATTTCAAACATCAACAGAAACAAGAGATGATAAATTGTTCCCAAGAACAAACATGAACATGAAGAACATCGACAAGTGAAATTGACCACCGGAGCACCTCCAAATCATGGGAACGAAACAAGCTCAAAGAGAAGAACAAACAAGAAACAAAAATACACAACAAAGACCGGTCGCAGCACCATGGTTTATTGTTTGAGGTCAATCTCAACACCGGTCGCTGGAGACAAGCAACGGAGTGGAGTAGCAGCTCGCATGGCTGGGGAAGGATCCGGAGTCCATGGTCAGGGAGGCGGCAAGGAAACTCCGTTGAGGGAACGACGCATCAGATCAAAGAACGAAGCGGCGTCCCGACGAGCTCGGAGTACCCGTGCCCGCCCTGCCATCCCCGAGCTCGCCCTCCAAAATGCCCTTGCTCCCGCTGCGTCATGTGAATAGCAGGGGCCTCATTGCCGCTGCTGCTGATGCTTGCTGGTGGTGGGATTATTCAACATTGGCCACCAATTTTATGGATTTGGATGACATCGAGTGAAAGCAGGTGAGAGTTCGGAAAAAAGAACGGAGCACAGAGCCGACCTGCAAGCTGGGGAAAGCAACAGAGAGAATCAAGAGACGAGGGAGGCCGTTGAGCTCCATGACCGTGGAGCAGCAGGCGGCAGCTAGGTGAGAGAGGGAGAAGGGAGCAGGATGAAGAACGCCGGGGAAAATGGAAGAAGATAAGGTTGATGTTGTTCCCGTGAGGAAGATAAGGTTTTGACCATCTTGCAAATAGACCCTGTTCTTTCATGTTTTCCAATTTCTTTACCCAAATGGCAGAACACTAACGCCGTCGGGTGGCTGGTGCCCCAGTGCTCACACAGGAAACAAAGAAATAAAAGACATATACTGAACTTGCATCTTGGAGCATGTGCAACGTGATTCTTGACAATGTGTCTCTAGTCAATAAATATTATTGAAGCAGAAATTATTAAATTCATTTTGATCACCTTGCAATAATGAAAAAACGGATATAACTTTTACAGAACTTGAATGCTGTATGTGTGTCTTGTGTGCGTCGAAATGGCTACATCTATATAAATATGGAGATTATATTCTTCAATCACATCTCACAAATGGCATGATGGATTAAGACTGTATGTTTCTTGTCCCAAGTATACTTCGTTTGTAGAATTATATAGGTATGAGATGCACCGGGAATTTTGGATGTGCGAAGCCCTTGGATGATTCTTGCCAATCATTTCAGACTAGTGTTGTTCTTATTACATCCAGTGCATGTTGTGGGGGAATTTGGATGGCAAACGAGATGAACTCCAGCGGAAAGTTATTGGTCAGATGAGTTTGCTATAGGGAGAACGGGCAAGGAGACACACTGTCGTTTCCTCGATGAAATGACATAATGGACTTGCACTCATTCCAAAAAATCCGTGGAATCATGCTAAATCTTCATGACATGATTGCCAGCAACATTCCTAAACTTCTCATCATTCCATCAACCAGTACACACAAGAACGATCACATGAATTAATGTTTCCCTGCGAGTTCATGGTGTCTCTCTGAGTTGATGGATCCTTCTGTCAGAGGTAGGAGCTGTGTTTTACTGTTTTGGAGTTATGAGAAATGGATTGGATTTGATCATTTTGAGACACAATTCTAGTGACGTGGCCGTCGACAGCGAGGCGTCAGTGATGATTTCGTCAATCTCGAGGATTTCTCAGCTAAGTCTTCGAAGATGCTCATAGGGGTAGAGCTTGCCTATATACGTTTATAGGGGAAGTGTGCGTGCATTGTGAAGTTGTACTGTGTAATCACCAAACAAAAAGAACGAAGGGATGAATTTAGCTATTTGGTGGAACTGCAGTACAATAGGAATTTTCACAGATTCATCAATATTGTGCTTGGTATTTGTCTAACTGTATATGTGGTTCATGTATTTTTATCGTTTATAGAGAAAAATGCTACTCCCTCAGTATAAATTGTGTGACACATTGGCAATGAAGTGATCAGAAATTTTACGATCAACATCCTTGATAAAATTCTGTAACTAACATATATAAAAATCATTCGTTTGGAACCTTGATACAAAAAAACATTACACTTGCCCAGTTGAAGACTAGAGAAATATAATGAACAACAATTTGGAGAGCATGTGCGACCTGACTCTAGTATATAAATATCGTCGAATCAGAAAATAGAAAATTCATTTCCATCCCTTGCTACAGTCTTATTCACAACCCATAACACTTCCTCTGTTGAGCAATAAAAGAAAGAAAAACCAGATATTAATTTTACAGAACTTGAATGCTTAATGTGCATGTGCGCATCGAAATGGCTACTTCTCTATAAATATGGAGTTAATATAATAATATTCTTCATTTACGTCTCTCCCTTCCATGTCATGAGGAAGCAGGAAGATTAACACTGTATGTTTCTTGCCCGTAGTATATTTCATCTGTGTATTTTTAATATCGCCATAGTAGGATTATAGGAATGAGAAGCGTCGGGAATTATGAATGTGCGAAGCCCGTGGATGATTCTGGCCACTCATTTCGTCACAGTGTGTTGTTCTCACTACATCCAGTGCATGTTGTCGGGGAATTCGGAAGGCAAACGAGATGAACTCCAGAGGAAAGTGATCTGGTCAGACGTGTTCAGCCAGAAAGTGCGGGGAGATACACTGTCGTTTCCTTGGTGGAATGACATAACGGACTTGCACTCATGAGCGTAGGCAAAGGTAGGACATGGTGTAGGGTCAGTCCATCTTCCTGCGTCATTGATTGATCTATCATTCATGCCAACCGTGCATAATCCATTTATGTAGGCTAGCGAACTGAGATAGCAAAAACAATTGCAATTGGTCAGCCTCGCAAGTCGCAACGCAAAACCTGCATCCTGACAGCGGCACCCGAGACAACCGACAGCTAGCGCCACGGAATTGCCCTAGTGTCACTCGAACCAACGTGGCGGGAGCAGCTGGAGCTTCGTTAACGTGCGGCTCAAGATGTATGGCCGGGCTACGGAGAAGCCGGTTTGTGTGCTCTGAACCCGTGATGCCGCGTGCGCAGTGGGATGCACAGCAGATGTATGGCCGGGCTACGGAGAAGCCGCCCGACCTGCTTCGTAGAAGTCGTAGCGCAATATGGACGTGCGCGGAACACTGGCTGGTACTACTACTACGTGCAACATGTGGCCTTCTATAGATAGTCCGACATTCTCATTCCCTTTCCCCGTTTTTTGTTACTCTTTCCCTTTTCCTTTTCTAGAGAAACATTCTCCTCCTTTCGTTGAGATCACTGGGCCCAGCACACAGCTTATCCAGGCTGTTTATCTCAGCCCAGTAGTGGCTAGGGATAAAATTCTCCGCACC
>LAPY01001234.1:18779-39278 GCA_000970635.1 Eragrostis tef
CGAGCGGGGCGGCGAAGATGGCCTTCTTCCCGCCGACGCCGCCGTCGTACGCGCTGGTGGAGGACGCCGCGGCGGGGGTCACCACGCTCAGCGGGCAGCCGCACCGCGAGAACGTCGAGGTGCTCCGCCTCCGCACGCGGCGGGGCAACACCCTGGCCGCCGTGTACGTGCGTCACCCGGACGCCGCCTCCACCGTGCTCTACTCCCACGGCAACGCCGCCGACCTCGGCCACCTGTACCAGCTCTTCGTCCACCTCTCCTTCAACCTCCGCGTCAACGTCCTCGGGTGAGGTCTCCCTCTCTCTAGTCTCCTGCCCAACTAATTACCCGCGGCGCTCTGCTCTGCGTCCTCTGCTTGTTGGTTATTCAGTGTGGCGTGATCTGCGGGCGTGTGTCTCTCGGTTGCTCCGCTCTGGGACGCCGGAGTTCCTCGATATGTTGCCGTCGATGCGTGAAATTTCATGTTCTGCTGTGAAATTCATTCCTTTTGTGCACCGGTTAGTCTGGATTTGCAAAATTTGCGGTTAACTTGGTGATTTTGGTATGTTTGGATCACTCTCCCTTCCTCTGCATTTCCTTAAAAAGGGGGGAAAAAACTTTCCTTTCCGTTGCTCCTGGAAGTGAAGTCCAGTCCCCGCGATCTTTTGTTTGTATGCCCATATTTAGGGATTTTGATGCTCTGGGGTGGGAATATGCATTTCCTTCTTCACAGGTTTCGGCACTCGAATTCGACATAAGCGTGATGTGATATGAGGAATCGATGCCTCGAATTTCGAGTTTGCTTTGTGAGTAAAGTCGGTGCTTTCGGGATTTCACCTCTCTTTTCTTTGAGTTTTTTGGGTTATTTATCTGTTACTCGTGCGTGTCAGACGGTGGAAAAAGAATTCAATTCTATCATTATCTTCTTCCTCTCTGTTTTCTGGAGTCCGTTAGGGGTCATAAAATTGAATTTCCTTTTGTGATCTGGAATCTTGAGTTGCTGGTCTGAGTTTCCTGCGCCGCTCAGATCCCCTGCCTGGCTATTTTGGGGTTTGGTATCGCAGCTTTTCTTGCTCAGGGCAATCAGCCTGAGATAATGATTGTTTCTGAGTTGCCAGCTTTTCTCGAATATGCACGAGTAGTGAAGAATTTTCGTGTCTAAAAAAATTGCCGGTGCTGTGCGTGCAGAAGAGGTTGTGGTTGACCAGTTGACGCTCTGACGACAACCTTATGCTTTGCTTGTATTAGAATTATCATGGCGAAAATTGTTTCCATATAAAAAAGAGTCTTGACCTCTTGGGTGATGCTCTCCTGTTTGTTATGAAAGAAAATGGTAAAGTTTCTTAGATCAGCTGACTTACAATGATAAAGTTCATGGGTTCCTATCTGGTTTATCACTATCACATATTAAAAGTTTACGGATGATCTGATTTTAGTTGTGCTATCCAGTGTTCCTATAAGCTATGGTGATAGTTCCACGGTCGAGTTGCAAGATGCATCTTTTTTACGAACAGATTGCCCGATGTTATCGCATGGGTGTGGAGCATATTGTACTTCACTAAAAAGTTCTTTGTACACACCCTTCCAGCATTAGGGATTCAATGTCCCTAGTTATTTAGAGTTTTTGCCATTGAAAACTTTATCGTCTCATTAAATAGACTTTTAAGATGACCTGATAATTGATTTTATTTCTGTAGTGTTTTGAGTTATGCTGTGCTATAGAGGACTGTTGCTGAAACCTAACCTTTAATATGCACAATTGAGATCCATATACTGATCTCATGGCAAATTATTATGTGCACGTGTTTTGATTATCGTATATGCTTCATGGGGCTCAAAACTATATTTCTTTTGTGTTTGATAGAGTTTTGTTTCCATTCCAAGATGGGATGCAGAGTATTATGTTTGATAGAGTTTGTGTTGGCATGTTATGTCTTGATAGTACTTGATTGTCCATTGACATACTTCCCATGCTTCATCATTTTCTTTCCGTAATGTACATCAATGATTGATCCAATATTTTTTTTCCAAGATTTTGTTACATAGATTCCATCTTCCTGATAAATGTTTTTAAAAGAACCTGATCTGTGTCATTATAACCACTTCCCGAATTGGGAGGAGTATGAAGGACTTGCTTGTATTGTATGCATTGGCTTCATTTCTTCTGTGTGATATGAATTTTGGAAATTTGAAAATACCATTGTACAGATAGCTAGAGCTAAGTCACACAACCTTTTTTAATGATTCTGTGGAATTTTTTCTTGATTTTGATTGAAGATAAAGATTACACTTACCCATTTAATGGTTTATTGTGTAAACAATGCAGCAGCTATGCCTTGTTACTTGGTTTTCTTGTCGTGAGAGACTAACAGCGACTTTTGAACTTTGCAGGTATGACTATTCAGGGTACGGACAATCATCTGGAAAGGTATGTTGAAGATGAGCAATGTTATACTTTGTAGCCAACCAAGTTAAAGCTCGTATGCTGAGTTTTGCTTTGTCTCATTTCAGCCGAGTGAACACAACACTTATGCAGATATAGAGGCTGCTTACAAGTGCCTCATAGAGAACTTTGGTGCCAAGGAAGAAGAAATAATTCTTTATGGGCAGTCTGTTGGGAGTGGGCCTACAGTAGATTTGGCCAGTCGATTGCCTCGGCTGCGAGCTGTTGTCCTGCATAGTCCTATATTGTCAGGATTGAGAGTTATGTATCCTGTTAAACGTACATATTGGTTTGACATATACAAGGTTTGTCACCAGCTCGTTAATACATTCAATATTAAGTTGCCTGGTCTGTGCCTTATGCACTATCTTTGTTTTATGCTTACAATTTTTTGTTATTCATTTGCTCCAGAATATTGATAAAATCCCTCAGGTCACCTGCCCCGTGCTTATTATACATGTAAGTGTATCTCTACTTAATACTTTTCTCTCTTTTAGGAACTTGATATGACAAGCAATAACGAAATGTGAAGTTGTGTCCCATGCATATATGTGATTCTCTATTGTTGTAGGCAGAGATAAAACCTGAAACATGGATAACATTTAAATTACCCTCCTGGCTTTGACTGCTTAAGAGTCCATACTTCATTTTATAGTACTTTTGTCTGTCAGCTTGGATCCAATAGACTGTCATTTCCTGTTTATTGCTCCAGTCTAGGGGATACAGTTGGATGGAGTACATAATTTCATGCAAGTCTGTGCTGGTTGGTTTGGTCTATCATGTATATTTTGTTTTAGTTTGCAACTGAAATACAGGTCTGAAATCATCAGCCATGTTGTGAATACACTTTTTAATTTCAAATGTTTGTGTGTCTCTGAATAGCTGGATAGTTTGTGGGCAATAGCTAATGCCAGTATACACTTATTATCAACTTCATGCCATTCATATATAGAAGATGTGAAATTAATTAAACAAGTGCAAAGTGTTAAGTTTGCGTTTTCTTTGAATATCAGAATATTATGATTGAAGTAAATTTGTTTTTCTGGATAAGGAAACCACAGTAACTACACACTGTATAGTTGTTTTTCTGGATAAGGAAATCACAGTAACTACACACTGTATAGTTTTTGTTGTCTGTTTTGGAAGTTTATAACTTCAATCACTGAATGTCGATTTTTGCACATGCGTACCTGTGAGCTTTCTTTGAAATCCATGTTTTAATTGCGCCCTTGGATTTTTTTTGGTAATGTGTAATAGATGAACTGGCTCTTTCCTGTTTTAACCTGAGTGCAAAGAAATGCAATTGAAAGTGTAATGCGGGTGTTACATCAACTTGGCATTCCTTATTTGTGATGACGTACCTCTCTGCTTGTTTGAAGATTTGAGTTGCTAATATTTTGCGTTTTGGGTGGTACGGTTTATGGTGCTGAAGTGATCCAACATCAAACTAGCTATCTGGCTCTTGGATCAATAAGTCGAGTGCCTAGAAAAAATTGGAAGAAGAAAATGTTCTAACCTTAGCGTTTGCGCTCAAGAAATGACATGTCATAATTTGCATCAGAAATCCATAGATTGTACTATATGTTTTTTCTTTACTCATTAGAACATACGGACTGATCATGATTATTAACAAGTTGAAATGTTTGTCATCATTTCGCATACCACTAGTTATGTTTTGGAACCTAAAACAAAGGTTGTGTTGAAAAGACTCTTCTAGGACATAACATATAACAACTACCACTTTACGCAAAATTTACAAAGCTAAGAACATTGTATATGGTCTGCAAAGTTATGAAACAAGTTAATTCTTTACCAAAAAGGTTACAAATTTTTCTACTGCCTGTGAAATCTTTCATAGTAGCAAAAGGGCCTCTAGCCTAATGGTTAGAGCATCTGACTAACATCTAGCAGACCTGGGTTCAACTCCCTGTGGGAGCGAATAACCAGACTGGAATAAAATAAAATTAAAAAAATAGGTTGGGGTATCACCTACTGACTTCAGTCAAAAAAAAAAATCTTTCACAGTAGCACACTAGAATCTTGACAGTAACATATTTACTCTGTCTCTTGTGTTTCTGATCTACTTCTTTTTCATAAAATATGCTATGCTGAGGAGCCGACCACGTAACACATTGAACCTTGAGGATTGAAACATAAAAACAACAGCCCTCGCTTCTGGTGCTCTACTTCACTGGTCCGCACTATGATTAACACTTAATTACATAAGTTATTCATCTTTGAAAGTAGGTCTACATTGGATTTAGCCAGTACATCTTCATATTTTCTCGTCTATGGGCACTTGATTGACCTTGCATTTAGTCCTTTATATGTTATAAATCAAAACGAACATGTTTCCTTATGAACTATTCGGTTAGTGATCTTGCATATCAGATACAGCTTATTAGCTAGTTGTCTTTAAGTCCAAGTGATCTCATAAGATTGAACCTGTTGGTATGTTACTTGCCTGGAACTGGTGTGCACAATACAATATAGTTATATATCCTAGTATATTCTTTGGCTCGTACAAAAATTATTAACATGGTTAACTGCAACTCTGAGAGGTTGCCGTGCGTTAACTGTTTTTGGGTTCACAGTTCTTGATGGTGCTCGGAACTAGAGGTCACTTTTGATTTAGCAACTGGGCCATAAATTTATCTGTAGTGTAAAAATTTGTTTAAGGCCAGTCTACAGATGTTCGGATGTTAATGGTTTGGCTGGCTGTCATATGCACTTTATATGCTAATACTTATAATGGATGTGCTTGTAATCTCAGCACGCTATATGTTGGTTTCTTATCCTTATGTAGTGTTTACTTATGGTATAAAGCATGCTTCTGAAGTACATGACATATATATGATCGTTATTGGTTTGAGCTTGTTAAACAGTAATGCCCAATATGCAATCCGATAATATGAATGTTGTCACTTGTGATTTGTGAATATATTTTTGTGGCCTGAGAATGCTGGAGCGTAGAAGAATATGAATTACTGTTATGTACATAGAATACATCGGAAGTTTTCAGGAATTGATTTGCAATTATCCTTTTGATGAAGCAATGGAACATCACTGGGGTTAACTACCTAAGTTTAGTGCGTAACTTTGAGAATCAACTGGACCTGCTGTTCAATTAATTCAAATCCACTAAGCATGTTATTTTCTTGATTACTGCTGGTGTTAACTCTTTTTTTTTATGTAGGGAACTTCTGATGAAGTGGTGGATTGGTCTCATGGCAAGCAACTATGGGAACTTTGCAAAGAAAAATATGAGCCTTTATGGCTCAGGGGAGGAAAGCACTGTGATTTGGAGCTCTTCCCAGAATACCTCAAGCACCTCAAGAAATTTGTTCACACAGTAGAGAAGCCTCCATCCCTTAGGCAAGCCTGGAGGGAAAGCTTGGATCAGATTGAACCCTCTCGGAAGAGCATGGATTTTTTTGAGCCCTCGCGAAAGAGCACGGACAGAAGGGAGAAATCAAGGTCAACTCGAGACAGGACAAGAACTATCGAGCATAGATATAGCAACGTTGAAAAGATGGACAAACTAAAAATCTCATTCGATCAGTTCGAGAAGTCCAGGAGAAGCGTTGACATCTTTGAGAGGCCCAAGAGGAACATTGAACAACTGGACTGCGGCCGGAAGAGCGTGGACAGATTGGACAGGATTTGGGCTGGTTAAAACCTTTTTTCTCTAACACCTTATACAAGTTATACATGGGGGTTGGGTTGTTTTAGGGGTTTTACTTCTGTATTTATCTGTGTTCACCCATGTGCTGGAAGGTGTGGCATAAGAGTCTGTTTTCTGAAACAATGAAAGGAGAGGGAGGTGCTAATCGCTGACAGGGTTTTCTCTGTAGAACTTGTAATGTTTTATGTGGTGGAAGAAGTGTATGTCGTTGGTCTTCCAACAAATTATTGTTCCATTAGGGGTGTAAAACAGAATGACAGTTAGGAGACTAGACAGTGGCAGCATTGTGTATAAATTTCAGTCGCTTGCTTTGTATCAATAATGTTTTTGTTTCATTAGTTGAAATTTTATTTAGTTGTGCAGCCGTGAAACTTGATTATTTTGTGGACACCACTGAAAGGTGGAACCACAGTCTTTTTCTAACTATTGTGGATATTTTTTTTTTCATAAACACCACAAGTATCTAGCCAAAGTAATCGCTAGTTGCAATTGCAACTCCATTTTTGAACCAGGCTGCAGCCATCAACAAAATAAGAATAGAGGGAGAACAGTCAGGTTCAAAAACTTAATTTGGTCTTTTCTATTGGCCAGGGAGAAGAGAAATAGTTAAACGAAATAAAAATTAACTGTTTGGGCATAAAGGGGAGTTCACGTTGAAATGAATGAGCATTTTATCGAAGCCCACGACACGGGTATTCGAGCTCTAGCGATCCAAAGTGGCGCGGGCATAATCGTAAATTTAGCTTCACCAATTTAAGAATAGAAGAAATATTTTTCCAATGAATGAAATATTGTCAAATGTCACGTGATACCAGAGTGCTAAAACCAACGTTATAGATTCGTCGAATGCGGTTAAAATCCAGGACGTTGTTGTATTGATGCGTGCTTAGAACTTGGGTCTGTTTGGCATGGCTCTCCATGTAAGCGTTGGAGTTAAAAAATAATTTTAAATTATCAGTTTTTATCTCAAATAAATAAATATCTCAACAAAAATCTTTAATGTATTTATGGCTCCAACTTCAATTTTTTTCGGGAGCGCTATGCTCCAAAAACTTCACGAAAATTTTCAGCGGGAGCGCCACGCCAAAAACAAACGCCGTCCCGCTCTCCTCTCCCATAAAAGATAAAACGCTCCTGCTCCCTCCGCCCAGAAACGCCACAACTTCCCCCGTGGAAAGCGCAAGAACCTCTCCTCCTCCCCCGAAAAGATGTCGCAGGAAGAAGCCATCTCCGCCGGCCCCGCCGAATCCGGCGTCACCAGCGCCGGCAGCGGCGTCTACCCCTCCTCCTCCTCCTGCAGCAGCAGCAGCAGCGGTCTTCTAGGACATAACATATAACAACTACCACTTTACGCAAAATTTACAAAGCTAAGAACATTGTATATGGTCTGCAAAGTTATGAAACAAGTTAATTCTTTACCAAAAAGGTTACAAATTTTTCTACTGCCTGTGAAATCTTTCATAGTAGCAAAAGGGCCTCTAGCCTAATGGTTAGAGCATCTGACTAACATCTAGCAGACCTGGGTTCAACTCCCTGTGGGAGCGAATAACCAGACTGGAATAAAATAAAATTAAAAAAATAGGTTGGGGTATCACCTACTGACTTCAGTCAAAAAAAAAAATCTTTCACAGTAGCACACTAGAATCTTGACAGTAACATATTTACTCTGTCTCTTGTGTTTCTGATCTACTTCTTTTTCATAAAATATGCTATGCTGAGGAGCCGACCACGTAACACATTGAACCTTGAGGATTGAAACATAAAAACAACAGCCCTCGCTTCTGGTGCTCTACTTCACTGGTCCGCACTATGATTAACACTTAATTACATAAGTTATTCATCTTTGAAAGTAGGTCTACATTGGATTTAGCCAGTACATCTTCATATTTTCTCGTCTATGGGCACTTGATTGACCTTGCATTTAGTCCTTTATATGTTATAAATCAAAACGAACATGTTTCCTTATGAACTATTCGGTTAGTGATCTTGCATATCAGATACAGCTTATTAGCTAGTTGTCTTTAAGTCCAAGTGATCTCATAAGATTGAACCTGTTGGTATGTTACTTGCCTGGAACTGGTGTGCACAATACAATATAGTTATATATCCTAGTATATTCTTTGGCTCGTACAAAAATTATTAACATGGTTAACTGCAACTCTGAGAGGTTGCCGTGCGTTAACTGTTTTTGGGTTCACAGTTCTTGATGGTGCTCGGAACTAGAGGTCACTTTTGATTTAGCAACTGGGCCATAAATTTATCTGTAGTGTAAAAATTTGTTTAAGGCCAGTCTACAGATGTTCGGATGTTAATGGTTTGGCTGGCTGTCATATGCACTTTATATGCTAATACTTATAATGGATGTGCTTGTAATCTCAGCACGCTATATGTTGGTTTCTTATCCTTATGTAGTGTTTACTTATGGTATAAAGCATGCTTCTGAAGTACATGACATATATATGATCGTTATTGGTTTGAGCTTGTTAAACAGTAATGCCCAATATGCAATCCGATAATATGAATGTTGTCACTTGTGATTTGTGAATATATTTTTGTGGCCTGAGAATGCTGGAGCGTAGAAGAATATGAATTACTGTTATGTACATAGAATACATCGGAAGTTTTCAGGAATTGATTTGCAATTATCCTTTTGATGAAGCAATGGAACATCACTGGGGTTAACTACCTAAGTTTAGTGCGTAACTTTGAGAATCAACTGGACCTGCTGTTCAATTAATTCAAATCCACTAAGCATGTTATTTTCTTGATTACTGCTGGTGTTAACTCTTTTTTTTTATGTAGGGAACTTCTGATGAAGTGGTGGATTGGTCGCATGGCAAGCAACTTTGGGAACTTTGCAAAGAAAAATATGAGCCTTTATGGCTCAGGGGAGGAAAGCACTGTGATTTGGAGCTCTTCCCAGAATACCTCAAGCACCTCAAGAAATTTGTTCACACAGTAGAGAAGCCTCCATCCCTTAGGCAAGCCTGGAGGGAAAGCTTGGATCAGATTGAACCCTCTCGGAAGAGCATGGATTTTTTTGAGCCCTCGCGAAAGAGCACAGACAGAAGGGAGAAATCAAGGTCAACCCGAGACAGGACAAGAACTATCGAGCATAGATATAGCAACGTTGAAAAGATGGACAAACTAAAAATCTCATTCGATCAGTTCGAGAAGTCCAGGAGAAGCGTTGACATCTTTGAGAGGCCCAAGAGGAACATTGAACAACTGGACTGCGGCCGGAAGAGCGTGGACAGATTGGACAGGATTTGGGCCGGTTAAAACCTTTTTTCTCTAACACCTTATACAAGTTATACATGGGGGTTGGGTTGTTTTAGGGGTTTTACTTCTGTATTTATCTGTGTTCACCCATGTGCTGGAAGGTGTGGCATAAGAGTCTGTTTTCTGAAACAATGAAAGGAGAGGGAGGTGCTAATCGCTGACAGGGTTTTCTCTGTAGAACTTGTAATGTTTTATGTGGTGGAAGAAGTGTATGTCGTTGGTCTTCCAACAAATTATTGTTCCATTAGGGGTGTAAAACAGAATGACAGTTAGGAGACTAGACAGTGGCAGCATTGTGTATAAATTTCAGTCGCTTGCTTTGTATCAATAATGTTTTTGTTTCATTAGTTGAAATTTTATTTAGTTGTGCAGCCGTGAAACTTGATTATTTTGTGGACACCACTGAAAGGTGGAACCACAGTCTTTTTCTAACTATTGTGGATATTTTTTTTTTCATAAACACCACAAGTATCTAGCCAAAGTAATCGCTAGTTGCAATTGCAACTCCATTTTTGAACCAGGCTGCAGCCATCAACAAAATAAGAATAGAGGGAGAACAGTCAGGTTCAAAAACTTAATTTGGTCTTTTCTATTGGCCAGGGAGAAGAGAAATAGTTAAACGAAATAAAAATTAACTGTTTGGGCATAAAGGGGAGTTCACGTTGAAATGAATGAGCATTTTATCGAAGCCCACGACACGGGTATTCGAGCTCTAGCGATCCAAAGTGGCGCGGGCATAATCGTAAATTTAGCTTCACCAATTTAAGAATAGAAGAAATATTTTTCCAATGAATGAAATATTGTCAAATGTCACGTGATACCAGAGTGCTAAAACCAACGTTATAGATTCGTCGAATGCGGTTAAAATCCAGGACGTTGTTGTATTGATGCGTGCTTAGAACTTGGGTCTGTTTGGCATGGCTCTCCATGTAAGCGTTGGAGTTAAAAAATAATTTTAAATTATCAGTTTTTATCTCAAATAAATAAATATCTCAACAAAAATCTTTAATGTATTTATGGCTCCAACTTCAATTTTTTTCGGGAGCGCTATGCTCCAAAAACTTCACGAAAATTTTCAGCGGGAGCGCCACGCCAAAAACAAACGCCGTCCCGCTCTCCTCTCCCATAAAAGATAAAACGCTCCTGCTCCCTCCGCCCAGAAACGCCACAACTTCCCCCGTGGAAAGCGCAAGAACCTCTCCTCCTCCCCCGAAAAGATGTCGCAGGAAGAAGCCATCTCCGCCGGCCCCGCCGAATCCGGCGTCACCAGCGCCGGCAGCGGCGTCTACCCCTCCTCCTCCTCCTGCAGCAGCAGCAGCAGCGGCGACGACGAGTACGGGGGCTCCTCCTCCCTGATGAAGAAGTACATGTGGGATCTCATCTTCGGCGACTCGTCGGAGGAGGATGACGAGATCGACGACCAGATCGAGGACCTGATGCTCCGCGCCGCCGGCGCCAGCCCCGCCGTGCTCCGGAAGTTCGCCGCGCAGCGGGAGGAGACGCGCGCCAAGATGGCGGCGATCCGCCGGAAGGCGGCCGCGGAGAGGAAGGCGATGCGCAAGAAGATGAGGGCGCTGCGCAGGGAGAGGAAGGCGCTGCGGCGCAGCACCGAGACGCTGCGCGGAGGCAAAAGGAGTTCACGGACCTGCTTCAGACCGACATCTCCGAGTACACGGAGGAGCAGCGGGCGGAGTACCACCGGGAGCTCGACCGCCGGAGCAAGCAGGTCCTCGGCGGCGGCGGCGGCAAGAGCTTGGGTGGCTGACGACATCCGCTGGTTGGTTGGATCACTGTGATGGTTGCTTTTAGATTTGCGCAATTAGCAGGTAGTACAATTTGGTTTAGATTTTGGTAGTAGAAAATCGTTCCTTTCAGTGTTAGTTCGAATAGATCGCCTATCAAAAAAAAAGTTTGAATAAATTGACTCAAAATTGGACTCGATCTGACTTCTGGTAAATGTCCACGTGCTGGAATGGAAGTATATGGACTTGTGCCATGGTTTATTTTTGTTCACGGCGACATACTAGTCCATTTCCAGTTTCCACTTTTCACATTGCATCGGTTTCAAGTCCGATACACATGAGTGCGAAATACTATATATGCTCAATTGACACAGATATGTGAAGAATGTCCTGATATATGCCATATATTGAGTTGATTTCAAAACTAAAACTTAAGATGAATGAACTGGAATGAAGGTATATGTACTTGTGCTGTGATTTTTGTTTGTTCATGGTGACACTCTAGTCGATTACCACTTTCAGATTTTGATCGGTTTACTTTCATAAGCATAACGAATCAGTGACAAGTTAGATACAGAGATTGTTGACCAACTGTAACAAATGGACAATGTACTTGATATGTTCCCACGATTGTCTCAGCAATTGGATTGGAAATATATGTATCGAGTATCATAGCTATTTGATTAAAATTTGATATAATTTTTTATGTTTATATTATAGGTAGACCAAGTTTCAAATGTTTGGAACTAGAAATAAGGTCATTTTTGACCTTTTTTGAACTTCGGATTCTCATCGTTGTTATGCATTGCCTCAAGAAGAATCAAGATTTGGAGAAGGGGACCTTGATTATGTGGTTTGGAGAGATTAATTTGAGAGGATTTTTTTTCTAGGGTAAATGTTGGCGTGGAAGGAGAGGAGGTCCGGAATTTCCTCTCGTGGGAAGGCTTGGTGCTGAACAATGTGATTTTTTTTTTCTAAAGCATCGGTTTCTTTTGGCCACCGCTTACATTGTGGACAGGACAATTTTATTACTTTCGTCTAGAAATATAAGATTTTGTTGACTTTCAAACATTAGGTTTGATCATTATGCACATTTCAAAAAAAGCACAAAAATTTGGCACCATACTTGGCTTTATAGAAGGTGAAAAATGATAGTGGAATATTGTCGCGCATTATCGTTGTGTATTGATCATAATCACTTGGTACAAGTTATTCTACGGCACGTCGATGATGTAGGTCAGTCATCGCATACAACAGTGTCTTCTCGAAACAAGGGTAAGTCGTGATCACATCCTAGAGCAATCTGTCACCAGGCCACGCAAGCGAGCAGTAGGATCATTGGGGAAGTAGACAAGGGAAATGTGTGAAGCTCGAAAGCATGTCCCCATGTCCTTCCAGCATGCCCTGTCACCGAAAGCCATCTCGGCGCGTACAATAGTTTGTGAGCTCTCCACCAGATCCATGAAGGACAATTGGTATTGACTCAAGATTGGAGAAGGGGACCTTGATTATGCGGTGGCCAAATGTTGGCGGGGAAAGAGAGAGTGGGCATTTTCTCTCGCGCGAAGGAAACATATTAGGATGGACCGAGGTGGTTCTGGCTTCGGAGTCTCGTCATCTCATCACATAGCATGTGAATGTTTTTAGCATGTGAATGTTTTTTAGTTTAGCACCAATCACATTATGGATAATCTTGTATGGACGATGCCAGGATATCAGGATAGTAAATCTGTTACAATACGACTATGTACTTATACTTTTAAGCATATAACTGCGTACCCACATTGGCGTTTGAGGTGTACCATAGTGCCAAAGCTACGATAGGTCAAGAGTGTTCAGTTAGCACCTCTATTTCACCAGCTTCGTGATTTCTCATCAGTTTTCTTCATTTTATATCCTGTTTTCAACATGCTTGTAGCTAAGATATTTAGTTCAAAATTGCGCTCATGGAACTTGGAAATTAGCCGTTGCTGACAACCGCTCTACTCCCGTAGTCCCGCCAAGGATTGCATTACCGTTTCCCTCGGTAAAACCGAGCCGGACCGAGATGTCGTAAAAAAAAGAAAACTGAGAAAAACCCGGGTCGAAAACCAGATCAAAATCCAAATGACGAAATGGATAAAAAAAGGGTGAAATTTTTGGTAAATCAGTTCGGCTTACAACCGATAAACAGGGAAAAAAATTCAGAAAACCGGACCAAATTTTAGACAACCGGTTCAAAGGGGAAAAATAAAAAAAGAACAAAAATTTGAAGAAAAAATAAAATAAAATATGTAAAAAAACTAGATAAATTGGGAGCTTAATGGTGCAACAACAACATGAAATTCGATCATTTGCCAAAAAAATCGAGGAAGTTTGCAAGAGGGAAACAGGGCTTTTTCTTTTTTTTTCCTTCCCCTTTTCAACCTGGAAAGCTTATGTGATTTTCTTTGACGCACCAAAATTTCGAATTTCGTGTTCTTGTTCCACCATTGCATTTCAAATATCCTCTGGTTCATTTACATATTTTTTGTTACATTTTTTTCAAAGTTTCTTTAATTTAATAACAAAAACCAGTCTCCCAAGTAAACTGGACTGGACAGGTTTTCTAATTTTTCCAGAAAACCGCAGTTTTGCTAACAAGTCCCACCCATGCCAACTTGCCCCTTCACTTCTTGCGACATCGTTCTCACAATTTATAATATGTTCACTTTTCACAGTAACAATGAATCTGTTGCAAGTTAAATACAGAGATTGTTGATCAGATATTCCCTCAATAATTAAATGGATGTATTAGACATTTCACTAGTTTCTAATGTTCGTAGCTAGAAATGAAGGCCATTTTTGAACTCTGGATTATCAATCTCCTCGTTGAAGGACTCTTGCAGTCTTACAGAAAGTGAGCTTGACAACTAAAAGCTTCCAAGAATTCAGTAACTACTCGGAAAAGTATTTTTGAACCGGATGCAACCACCATTCAAATGAAACTTTATTTGCATCAACATTGAATGGAAGTATTGGACATCTCACTAATTTGATGGAAATTGACCTATACTTTCTAATGCTCGTAGCTAGAAATGAAGGTCATTTTTGAACTCTGGATTATCGATCTCCTCGTTGCAATCTAAAAGAAAGTGAGAAACTTGCATTTCACAACTAGAACCTTCTAAGACAATTCAGTAATTACTCGCAACTATTTTTTGAACCGGATGCCAGCACCATTCAAATGAAACTTTATTTGCGCCAACAAAATAAAACTAGAGTAATGTGGAGATTTGATATGGTTTTTACTTGGTTCTCAAAAAACTTCACACTCCTATATGCAACTCACAGAGTCACACCAACGTTTCAACTCCGAAATTAGCCGTTGAGAAACCTCAGGCTAGAAAAAGGACAAGTCTCCACACTTCCCTTCCCCTCTGTCCCCTTTCCCAGACCGCAAGAACCTCGGCGGCTCCTCGACCCCGCACCAAAAATGTCGCAAGAAGCCAGCTCCAGCGCCCCCGAATCCGACGTGACCAGCGTCGGCTTCCCTCTCCCTCCCTCCCCTTCCCGCTCCTCCGGCAACATCAGCAGCAGCGACGACGACTCCCTCTGGGACGCGATGGAGGAGGAGATCGAGGCCGAGCTGGGGGCTGAGCTCGAGGCCCAGCTCCTCCGCGACGCGAGCCTCGCGCAGCGCCCGCAGGTGGCCGCGCAGCTGGAGGAGCTGCGCCGTCAGGCGGCGCGGAGCAAGGAGGAGGCGCGGCGGATGCGGGAGGAGACGCGGCGGATGCGGGAGTACTCCGACCTGCTGGACGTCGACGTCTCCGAGTTCACGGATGCGCAGATGGCCGCGTACGAGCGGGAGCTCGACCGCCGGAGCGAGCAGATCCTTCGCCGCCGCGACTGACCGCGACGGGTTCTGTGTTGTTGCATCTTGGGGGGATGAATGTTATGAACTGGCCCAGGTGTAATCAGTAGTCGGATGATGGATGTTTTTGACTCCTGGTGTGTTTTTTTTTCCCAAAGATAATTCTGTGTAATTTAGTTAAGGGGTGTTCATTTCTACTGCCAAAATTTTAGCCATTTAGAATCTTGCAATTTAGAAGTACTAATTAATGTTTAATTATAAAACTAATTGCAGAACCTGTGCTAATTCGCGAGACGAATCTAATAAGAGAAATTAAACTGTAATTAAAAGATGGTTACTGTAGCAATACTATAGCGAAACATAGCTTAATTGGGCTCCTTAGATTCGTCTCGGAAATTAGCCTTCATTTATAAAAAAGTTTTGTAATTAGATTTTATTTAATACTCATAAATGAAAGGATTCTCTTTAATGTGAGAAGGGCTAAAATTTTAGCCCCTGAAACGAACACACTCTAATAGTAGATCGTGATCCTTATAAGAATCTTGCTCTACTTGAAATTTAGATTCTAGGTGTAACTTTTGTTGGAATTTAGGCCTGCAGCGCCAGCCCACGCGACAACACTTAGAGAGGCCCAAATTCAATTAGAAAGCCACGGTAGTGTTGTAGAGATGGCTGGGTGAATTCCTTTGTCCCACCTTGCTCATCTAGGTGAAGTTGTTCCAAGATATAAGATGGAATGTTGGTTGCTTTTCAACATGAGTAAAACAAGGTAAAACATAGACTGGTACTCAACACACATGCGCGCACGCATCGCGTGACTTGTGTGACGTTGCGCGTTCAGGTCGTGTTGAGTTCTACCATAGAAATTTTATTTTTGCCACTCAATCAAATGAGATATTCACCAGCACCTTGACTGCCACGTTAATTAAGAATAATGGTGTTTAATACACGCACGACAGAGTTGTTTTCACACTTTAGCCAAAGCTCCATTTCACTCACTACGGGACACACTCCTTAGCATTTCGTTCCTAGGTAATTTCTTTTAACATTGAAGGATTTCAGAGGGTGGATACTGAAATCATGGCAGATCAATATGTTTTAATTTTGTGTCCTCATCATGTATATAAAAGGAGACGTCCCAGAGGACAGGGAGAAACACAAAAAACATTCGCCCCTCTTTCACATTTTGCGCCGCCGCGTCGAGCCTCGCCGTCCCTCTTCCGCCGTGCAGCGGATCGGAGAGAGCGGTGTCTCCGAACCAACGCCGGTGATCTGAAGGCCTGCACGGGTGCCAACGATCAGGTTTCTGGAAAGTGCATCGTCACGTCCGCTCGTTGCCCTTCCCTCATCGACGACTACGCAAATTCAACCTCTTCTTCCTAACGGGATTGGCTGTAAGTAATCTATTGTTCCTCGTCCGAAAATTGGTCTTTGTGATGTGTCGAGTGTTGGCGTTAGTCGATCTTGTTTTTTCGATAATCAGTTTGTTGCTAGTCTGATTTTCATTTGAATTATGTAGATTGTTTCTGCTCTTTTGTTTTCGATCAAGTTTATCTTATGCCTAGTTAATTTTGTAACAATTTTTATAATTTAACTTCTAAATAAATCTGGGTGGTGGTGTTTGGATTATGAATTCTTATAAAATCTAGAAACTCCTTCCATTTCTATATTAGGATAAACAGTGACATAAGCTATAATTATCTAAAAGCATTCATTCAAAGACAGTGGATGTTTTGGCAAATAAAATCAAAGGTACAGTTTAATATTGAAACTTAATTTTGTAATTAAAATATTGCACGTATTTAGGCTCTCTTTGGATCTTTAGCCGGCTAATTTTAGCTAACTAAAACATTAGCCAGCTAATTTTTTAGTCGAATAATTTTAAGAGGTACTCGTTTGGATCCTAATAATGTCTCTGTCTTTTGTACCTTTTTTTTATCTTTTTTTATGTGTTTCTTGCATATTTTGTATGTTTAGTCGATTTTAGTAGCTTTGAAGTGACTACTAACTAGAGCTAAAAGTTTATGTAGGAATGAGCTAAAAGTTTAGGAGGTTTTAGAAGGTCACGTTTGAATGCAAAAATACTAAAATTAGCCAACTAAAAATAAATGGATTGAAACAGAGTCTTACTTACTTCACTATTAATTTTGTTAACCTTTCATAGACACTGTGTTCTGCAGGATCGGGCTGTGATGAAGGTCACCAGCAATGAGATGACGATGATGACTACGACGCACTACAAGAAAAATATTTATTAGTCACCAAGTACTTGGTCACTATATGTGCATTGTTGGTCACAATAGCTATTCTGTCACCAACAAACTTGGTCACATTGTGATGGCTAAAATCTTGTCACTATATGCATATAGTGACCAATAATTATAAATGTTGGTCACTAAAACTATATAGCAACTAACACAACCTTAGTAACTATACATAATGTTGGTCACTAAAACTATTTAGCCACCAATAATCTCAAAATTGGTTACTATTGATCAACTTTTAGTGACCAACAAAGAAAAAAATTTCTTGGTCACTAAAACTTGGTGACTAAAACTCTAGTTTCTTGTAGCGACGACCTGGCAGCTTCTGATGATGAACAAGGTGATGCGTTGTGGAATCTGCACAGGGTTTTGGTCCGGTTCTAAGTTTGAGGCGAAACTTTTAGTTGTGAACAATCGGACGCACAAGGGATATTGTTTAGGCTTACTAGATTTATGATGTCGATGGTGTCATATGAACTCTCAACTCTCAAGTCGGCAGTAGAGTTCTAGACAAATTTGGAATGTCCAGTTTTTTGTATTTAAATTCTGTTATTAATTAGTGTCCTAAAAGTCTAAAACATGTTTATTAGAACATATTTTTTCTTGTTCGACCAAAAATTAAAACAGTTTCGTAAACGTGCACACGTGAGACTCAAGCCTAAGAGTACGTCCGCCGCGTACGCAAATAGCAAATTGGCACTACGTTAGTAAAGTATACTGATCGGACTCGCGTTCGTGTTCAATTGCAACTCTATTCATAGCAAAGCCAGACGTACGGGCGCACGGCATCTAAGTTCCAGTTCAAAACGGGCTCCTCTAAACGGTTCGAACTCTTTTAAGACACGGCCCGTTTCTATGACAAACTGCAACACAGAAGAAAGAACAGATACATCCCTCCGTCTTCAAATTGTTGACATCTATGATCTATTTGGTGTTGTAGGAACGACTTCAAAGAAAGATGCTTAGAGGTAGAGTTTTGTTAGCTCAGGTTAATATTTGTTCACGTCTTCTTTGGTTGGCATGCTTTGTCACTGTTGCTATTATGCTCTTTCCTGATAATCAACCATTAATGAACAAAGGCTACCATCTTCTAAGAATTATCTTCAGTAAATTTGAATATTTTATATTAAATCTAATAATACATAGTACTATTAGCCAATATCATAAATGCTCGACGGCCAATATCACCTCAGGGTATGCCATCCTCGCCGTCTCCAGCTGCGCTGAGTTCTGATCCATCCACGACGCTGAGAAAGGCAGTGAACCTAAAAAATTCCTGACGTAGTGATGCTTCAAGGTAGAGCTTTGCTAGCTCGTGTTAATATTTGTTCACGTCTTGCTTTGGTTGACACGCTTTCTTACTGTTACTATTCTACCCTTTCTCGATAGTCAACCATAAGCGAATAGACGCTAGGATCTTCTGATAATTATCTTCAGTAAATTTGAGTATTTTATATTAAATTTCATAATACATAGTATTGTAGAATTACATTTTCAATTGATCCATATGAGTAAAAAATGGAGAAGAGTGCATCTCTATTTAAAGACAATGCTCACAATGTTGATAAAACTGAGGAACTAGCTCCAGGTAAAAATATAACAGTAGCTCGGTCTTACTTATTCCATGGAGTTTTTTCTTTTGTGAACCTATTCCATAATCGAAGTAAATAGCAAGATACTTGTCAATCTTCCCTTTTTCTACCACCCAATACTTCTCATACCAAACTTCAAAATGATGATTTATGTCAAAACTCAAGACAAGGACACAAACTGAACGATTGTGCTGACAATACCATCATCTAGTAGAGCAATGAAAACTTATGTCATATCAACCAAATTATAGCCGATTTAATTTTTAACTATGGCTCAGACTTTGCAAATATAGCTGTTTGCTTTTACATACAAGAGTTACTTTAATTTGAAGAATCTAGATCTAATTACTTCATCAAGATTTTTCTTTAGAAGCTAGATTTTTTTTATCATTTCGCATAAGAGGATATTTTAAAAAGGTTCCAAGAGTTACTTTCAGATTAATAAACTTACATCTTCGCCAAATAAATAAATAAATAATAATTTTGCGTCTCGTGAAAAGCATACAACAAAGCCACCCATCTAGCTAGCCAAAGCCCACGGATCTCATCTCAAAAAAAAAGCCCACGGATCTGCTTCATTGGAATGAACCCTCATTTCTTTGAGCGCAAACCTCTTTTTTTTTTTAAAAAAAAAACTGAGCTTTGAGCGCAAACTAGTTACGGGAGGCTGGCTGGTTTGAAGCCGTTCGGCCATCCACCGTCCCTCCCCACGGAGAGATCCATCCCCATCCACCAACCTGCTTGGTCGCGCGCCTTTCTCCCCGCCCACCGACGCCGCCCGCCTACCCCACGCCGCGCACCCTCCCTTCCACGTGCCCCTGCGCTGCGCCACCACCTCCCCGTCCCGCGCCGCCCCGGCGCATCGGATCCCAAGCCCATCCACTCACCTGCTCCCACGTGTCCCGCGAGGCTCGACTGCTTCGTACGTGCCCGCGTCCTACACGAGCCCGTACACCCACGCCACCCCGACGCCGGCCGCACCGGATCGCAAGCAACTCGCGTCGGCCTCGCCCCAACCCACGTCCATCTCCTGCCGGCTTACGCGCACACGCCATGACTCACACTAAACAATGACATGTGGGCTCGCTTGATGCACGGACCCGCAGTCAGTGAACGACAGCATTTGCCGATCTCTGCGCGCGCTTTCCCTGCGGGCCCCGCCCACTGCAGCCGCTGTCTGAGCGGCTGGGTTAATGGATCGCCCGCAGAAATGAAGAGGCCGTCACCGTCACTTACTCGTGGGGCCCACGGTCCCGGCCCCTACGCGCGAGCGTCCCAACGGTCTCCGCCCGTCTCACTACCCCTCTAGCATGGGGCCTACACTTCTCTCGGCGCACACCGACACGTGGGTCCAATCCGTGATCTGTCCCCGCATGTCAGACACGGAAACGGAAACGCATCGGAAAATGAGTGGGCCCCACCGCGACCCATCCCCCTACTACTCTCGCTTCCCTACGACTCTCGCTGCGGCAGTAGCTTTCCTGGGTTTCGCTCTCCTCCTTCCTCTGTGGCTGCTGCTGCTGCCGTCGCTGTTATTATTACTCGCCATCAAAACGCACGCCACTTCGCCACCAACGCCGCGGTACTCTGCCAGTACGCCCGCTTCCCTTCCCGCCGACCACGCCGGCGATCTCCATGGCCTCGCGAACCCTAGGCGGCGTCCGCGGCGGGGCGCCGGCC
>LAPY01001234.1:42069-65470 GCA_000970635.1 Eragrostis tef
AAGGCGGCGCCCGCGGCGGCGGCGACGGTGATCGGGCGGGAGGGTGGCGCGCTGCGGCGGGCGCGGGAGGAGGCCGCCGCGGCGGGGAAGCAGTGGAAGCCGTTCGGGGAGATACACCTCAAGGTACGGGCGCTGCGGCTGGGCTTAGTAGCAAGCATTGCGCCGGGTTGGGGATGCTCTCGCTCAGGCCTAATTCGTGGGGTTGCGGCGGGGAGAAGTCACATTGGTCGACCGGCATTGCTCGGGTAATGATTGGGGGACAAGCATTGTATTCGCAGTTGGGTAGCTGTATTTACGGTTTAGAAACTTGGGAAAGTTTGCAGTTTGCAATTGATGACTTGTCATGGTTGGCTGGCCTGGTCGAAATGGTTGGGACTTGGGGGAGAATCAGCTTGATGTGGCAATTCACTGTTATAATGGAATGATCTTAACGATTAAGCATAATGCTGCTGGAAACAAGACTATAATTCTTAACGAATTTCCTGCCCTGATGTTCAGGTTTCATCGATCCGGGCAAGCAAGTCAGATGATAAGAGGCTGTATATATTCAGTGGGACCAAGACATTGCACTTGAGGTGTGATACCGAGGAGGACAGGAATGCATGGATAGATGCGTTGCTGGCGGCGAAGGATCGCTTTCCGCGTTCTCTGACTGCGAATGACTTTGGTCCGATGGCCGACATTGTGGTTTCCACTGAGAAGCTGAGGGTGCGGCTCCTGCAGGAGGGGCTCGACGAAACGGCGGTGAAGGAGTGTGAGACTATTATGATGAGTGAGCTGCTGGAGCTGCACAACCAGATAAAGTCTCAGCAGCAGCAGCATTCTATTTTGATAGACCGCCTACGGCAAATGGAGGTAACATTCTATTTGTTGTTTTGTTTACTTTATGAACAATGTTTTAATGATTTACAGTTCGTGCTATTGGATGAAGTTAAAACATGAATTATGATTTAGCAGAGCTTGGTGAAATAGTTGGTGCTTGATACTACATATTGTCGTGTATGTCTTAATTGCTTCTAAGCGTACTGTCATGATGTCATCATTGCGAGTGCCTCTTGTTTTTTATGGTTGCTGAGAGCAAATCTATAGACCAACCAGTAGTATGTGCTGACATACACGTAAAGACTAAAGAGTGCCTCACATATTTTATAAGTTAAAGCCATGGATGTTTTGTAAACGCTAGAGCTATAAGCTTTTGCCGGATATAAAAAACGGTCAATAAATGTCAATCACTTTGCGTTTCCTTTTTCACCACTGTATGTTATTTATATCAGAGATTGAGAATTTTCTTTAACATGATGATTGCAATCGTATAAATTGTATCAATGCAATGTTCCTTGATGAAGCGTTTTTGCTCTTTAACTTCTGAAGATCGTTCTGAATTTATAATGGATTTGATCATAATCTTAAGGGCCAACTCGGTCCATTTCTTGGTGCAGACAGAGAAAGTTGAACTGGAGAGAACTGTTGTGCATGAAACTAAGGAGAGGGAAACACATGGGTATGCCAATGGAAGATACAGTGGTAAGTAATTTAATTAATTCATTTTATCGTAACTTCTATGTTACTGTATTTGGTTAGTTTTCTTTGTCTTTGCATGTTTCGATATTGTCTTTCAATTAAATGTTCGTAGCCTCCACAATATCTAGAATATCTAAGATTATGTAGGCATGTGGCTTTGTTTTATATCTTGGCGCTATGTCACAGGTACAATGTTTTTACTGCAATGCAAGTTCAATATTTCTGTGGGGTCCTCTCAAATTGTTCGAGCTATAATTGTTTTTTAGAGATATTTCATTTATCATGTTATGATGTTTATTAATGTTTACATGTTATGATATTCATTAACGTGTGAGACCGTAACGACTACTGAGTACACTGATTATTGGATTTAGCCCCTATAGTCATGTTTAAATGACATTTAGAGAGGAAAATCGACCTGGTTTTACATGTCTGAACATGAACAACATGTAAACATTATAGGAGGGCGCAATTCTTTTTAATTTGCATCTTAGTTCCAGAATCATTACAACTGAAATATGGAAAATAAAAGTCTTAAGTGCTGTTCCTCTAATGGTAAGCTCTAGTAAACATGAATTCAGCTTGGAGCAACGAGCTTTCTGTTAATTTGTAAGCCTGCACATATGTGTTAATTTGTTTGAAAACATGAGGTTTTTTGTTGAGTTGTTTGACAGAAAAGATAACTAATAATTATTTTGAGTGTGACTGGTCGGGGTTCCTGCTCTTCCAGCCAATCTATTTACTGCTTTGCCAATTGTCCAGATTTCTATTCTGTTGTATCGGGAGGGAGTGCAAGTGAATCAGATCCAGATACTGCAAGTCAAGTGGCAGAAGTTGAAAATGATGAAGATGAAGTAACATACTTCGATACAAAAGACTTTCTATCTGCTGAGTCTCTACGAAGTGCTTCATGTCGGAGGAGGGAGCTTATAGCAAATGGTTGCAACGGATCGGAATATGCTGGAGAGTCTGTTACATATACTGTAAAATCTACTCAATATCCGTTTGTGCGACGTAGGGATAAGCTACCTGAACCGAAGGAAAAAGAGAAGCCTATAGGATTGTGGTCAATAATTAAAGAGAACATTGGGAAAGATCTATCCGGTGTTTGTTTACCTGTTTATTTTAATGAGCCTCTTTCTTCTTTGCAAAAATGTTTTGAAGATCTGGAATACTCTTACTTGGTTGACGAAGCACTACATTGGGGAAAGCAGGTAGAGTTGAACACTTTCTAAATAATGAATGATGTGAAGTTCAGTTTGGTTTTTATTAACAAGAGTTCTATTTTATTCCCTGTTTGTCTTCAACTGTTCGTTCAAAGATATCGTGGAGTTTGGACAAAAACCTTTTGACATTAGGCCAAAACTCTAAATGTACCGGAAACATTTAGTAACTATTAGCGTCTCAGAAACCTACGCTTGCATTGTATTTCTTATCTACTACAGACACTATTAATAGCAAATTTGGTCGACAGAAATAACATTAAAGGCCATGTTGCTTTGAAGTCCCAGCCAGCTTTGACATACATCCAAGCCAAGGCATAAAGAGAGTAAAGTAACAATAAATATCATATTTGGTTGCTCCTACATTTATTATTGCTTTGTTATGACTAGAATCCACACTTTGATATGGGTATCCTTAGCCAATTGCAAATGTGTTCATCGTTAAATATCTTATGCTCCATTCTAAAATTATTGTCGTTAGGACAATAATTCTAGTTCAAAATGAACTAGAGTTGTCCTAACGACAACAATTTAAGAGCGGGGGAGTCTATCATTAGAGACCAGAGCCCCCATCAACAAATCGTAGGAGAATTCACTATCATGTTATATTGTCTCATTTGCTGTGTTACATATTCTTGTGTTGAAGGTTTCCTTACATATTTCTCTCTATTTTTCCCATGTTTATTCTTGTGTTGAAGGTTTTCGTACTTGTCCAAAAATAGGAATATTTTGTGGTGAACAACCTATCATAATTGACAAAATTATGGAAAGGTACCACTAGAGACTTGAAGTAAACCAGATATCCTATATCCTTCTGAATTGTGTTTGTCTATTAATTTTAGCAGGCAATATAGTTTTGTTGCTGAAAAATGCTGTTCCTTTAATCTTCGTCCATAATTTTGAACATGATACTTTCCTTTCTGCCGACTCCTTATGTTTCGCAATGAAACATCTCTTGGTGTACTCAATGCAGGGTGACAGCTTGATGAGGATACTTCATGTTGCGGCTTTTGCAGTATCAGGTTATGCCTCAACTGAAGGCCGGCAGTGCAAGCCTTTCAATCCTCTCTTGGGGGAAACATATGAAGCTGACTATCCAGATAAAGGACTTCGCTTTTTCTCTGAAAAGGTTGCGTAACTGTTGATAAAACTTTTATTACTAAGTGATTCCTGTCATTGCTAGTATCATCCATGTTTCTGCAGTAACATATTGTGCTCTGTAGAACCTGTTACATGAATTGATTTTAAACATGGTGTTACATTTATTTGATCTTTATTTTAGGTCAGTCATCACCCAGTGGTTGTCGCATGCCATTGTGAAGGTAGAGGTTGGAAATTTTGGGGGGATTCCAATCTGAAAGGGAAGTTCTGGGGTCGATCCATTCAGCTTGATCCAATAGGTGTTTTAACCCTTCAATTTGATGACGGAGAAACATTTCAGTGGAGTAAAGTGACTACTTCCATATACAATATCATAATTGGCAAAATTTATTGTGACCACTATGGCACAATGCGTATCAAGGGAAGTGGCCAGTACTCCTGCAAGCTTAAATTCAAAGAACAGTCAATAATTGATCGAAATCCGCACCAGGTAAATCTCTGACATTGAAGAGAGTGAAATTACATCAAGAAAATATATATGGCTGTGTGGTTAGCTTAGATGATCACTCCTAAAATGTCCACTCCCTCCATAAATTTTTATAATGATGTTAGCTCAAGAGCCTATTGAGTCTCCACTTGTTTGAGAAATAAGGTCAACCCTTTTACGATGTATAGTAGCACATGATTTTGCTCCCTCATGTCCAAGATTCTCTATTCGACATTGAAGAGGCTAGAAAGATTCAATTTTTATCAAAACTACCTATCATAATATGTTAGCAAATTTGTAAAGATCTGTAAAGGCAGTATCTTTTATGAAAATGTGCCCGACCATTTTCTGTGATTAGCCTACGTATTTACATATGTAAATGGAGAAAGCTAGAAAGTTTGGTGGGCATGTACATGAAAATTACAATTTACCATAACAGTTGATAGTTACAACAATCTGCTGCGCTAAGAGCATTATAGCAAATAGACCATAAATTTCTGCTTCGATTGCTACAAGTACTCGAATGTTCTTTCTAATCCATATCAATGATTGTATGAAGTACTTTGATACTGATACATTTTAAACAGAGTGTGGAATAAAAGGAGATTATCCTTGCGTTCCTTCATTACGATAATAGGTGTATGCTTTCTTACTGGTACCACTACTAGGAAGCTAGAGTTGACTGAAATGGTAGTTCTTATGCAATGCATGGTAATATTGCAAATTTCCTTAACGGAAGTCATTAGGTTGTCCTTTGACTTAATGATGCTTATATAGAACTGTTGGTAATTTTTGCCTGTGCGGTAAAATTCAGAACTAGCCTGTTAGTAAGAATCATTTTATTGTCAATCATGTAATATTCGTGTAAATAACTCAACAAGCTTTGTTTTTTGCTTCCTAAGTTGTTAGAATCATTGTGCAGGTACATGGATTTGTGCAAGATAATAGAACAGGACAAAAGGTTGCTATGTTAATTGGAAAATGGGATGAAGCTATGTATTATGTTCTTGGGGATCCAAGTGCAAAACCCAAGGGGTATGACCCAATGTCAGAGGCAGAACTTTTATGGGAGAGAGACAAGTCTATTAATCAGACACGATACAATCTTTCTCCATTTGCAATCTCTCTAAATGAACTGTCACCTCACTTGTCTAAGAAGTTGCCACCCACTGATTCACGTTTGAGGCCTGATCAAAGGCATCTTGAAAATGGTGAATATGAGATGGCAAATGCAGAGAAACTTAGGCTTGAACAATTGCAACGACAGGTATGCTATTATGACATGTCTCTTCTGTCAAATGCTTTTATACGTCTTAATAGCTCCATTAGCATCCGAAAAGCAATTTGGGTTCAGAGTTTTAAATAATGGCATTTCATAGTAAAGTTTCAGTCAGAATTTGCTATTTGGTCTGCTATGACCTTTTGTCAGTAAGTTCTGTCTGGAATCTGAATTATATTGGATGGATAAACTTCCCAAGCAGTTGTTTGTGTTGCATTGATGAACCAAAGTAATATCATAAACAGTGATAAATCGCTGTTTCTGTTAACACAATCAATTCATTATCGTAAAAGAAGATATTTGTTTGATTGGATGATTCTACACTTCAAAATAGTTTGACTTGCCTGGCAATTAAGTTACATAATACTTGATTGTTTGTGGTTCAATTGTTTCTGAACGACATGCAGAGGGAAGTGAGAGTTCTGATTTGGGGTGGGGATTATTCACCCGATGGTTTCAACTTTTCCGGTTCAAATCCTAAACATGCAACAGTGGGAAATCCACAAAAATAACCCATTCAATATGGAGTTGATGAAGCCTCAAACTGTAATATCCAGCCTGGGAGGCACATTATTGGGCTATATGCCTTGTAGTTGGATGTTTTCCTTATTTACGTGTTCCAGAATGTTTTCATGCAAGAATCACAAATGGAAAATATGTCATGCAAGAACAGAGTGAGGCCAAAATAGTTATAATGAACGATCATCTTAGTATTAGTGCGTTGTTCTATGTGAGAGCATATTATTTGTGTTATCCGAGAGCATGTTCAATTTTATCACCTTGTCGGAATTCTTTGACCTCTTGGTGCACAACTATTTTAATTCTTTGCAGGCTCGAAGACTGCAGGAGAAAGGATGGCAACCTAGGTGGTTTAGGAAGGATGATGACGACACCTACCGGTACATTGGAGGTTACTGGGAAGCAAGGGAGAAGGTTGCAACGACAGGTATGCTATTATGACATGTCTCTTCTGTCAAATGCTTTTATACGTCTTAATAGCTCCATTAGCATCCGAAAAGCAATTTGGGTTCAGAGTTTTAAATAATGGCATTTCATAGTAAAGTTTCAGTCAGAATTTGCTATTTGGTCTGCTATGACCTTTTGTCAGTAAGTTCTGTCTGGAATCTGAATTATATTGGATGGATAAACTTCCCAAGCAGTTGTTTGTGTTGCATTGATGAACCAAAGTAATATCATAAACAGTGATAAATCGCTGTTTCTGTTAACACAATCAATTCATTATCGTAAAAGAAGATATTTGTTTGATTGGATGATTCTACACTTCAAAATAGTTTGACTTGCCTGGCAATTAAGTTACATAATACTTGATTGTTTGTGGTTCAATTGTTTCTGAACGACATGCAGAGGGAAGTGAGAGTTCTGATTTGGGGTGGGGATTATTCACCCGATGGTTTCAACTTTTCCGGTTCAAATCCTAAACATGCAACAGTGGGAAATCCACAAAAATAACCCATTCAATATGGAGTTGATGAAGCCTCAAACTGTAATATCCAGCCTGGGAGGCACATTATTGGGCTATATGCCTTGTAGTTGGATGTTTTCCTTATTTACGTGTTCCAGAATGTTTTCATGCAAGAATCACAAATGGAAAATATGTCATGCAAGAACAGAGTGAGGCCAAAATAGTTATAATGAACGATCATCTTAGTATTAGTGCGTTGTTCTATGTGAGAGCATATTATTTGTGTTATCCGAGAGCATGTTCAATTTTATCACCTTGTCGGAATTCTTTGACCTCTTGGTGCACAACTATTTTAATTCTTTGCAGGCTCGAAGACTGCAGGAGAAAGGATGGCAACCTAGGTGGTTTAGGAAGGATGATGACGATACCTACCGGTACGTTGGAGGTTACTGGGAAGCAAGGGAGAAGGGGAGCTGGGACGGGATCCCGGACATCTTTGGCCAGAATATTGTGTCGCCAGGGCTGCCATAACTTTCGTTTACATACATGTATTTTGGAGAGTATTTTGCCGGCTAGATATACAGAGGAACGTTTGTCAATATTTCCAAATCTCTTTGTCCCGGAGAGCCGAAATGTACTGACACATGAGGAAAGTATATTAGTAGGAAACGACGGACCAGGTTGGTCTAGATTAAACGTGAGGAAGTCTGATATGGTGGGTTGAATGGTGCCTTTCTGTTGGCTACATACACCCTCCGTTCTTGAATATTTGACCTCATTGACTTTTTTTTCAGTAGTTTGACTTAAAGTGCTTTTGGTAAAAGATCTAATCATACTCATCTGACTTTAGGTAACTAATTAATTAAATATATAGTGTTGGCCAAAGTTTAAAGAAAAAATTGACAGTGTCAAAAGTATTTCAACCCTCAACTTTCTTTCTTTTCTTTTTTTTTTTGTTTTTGTGGATCTCAGCTTCATTCACGATTAGGATTACAATCATCTTCCGACAGGCCAAGGCTGGGGCTACACCTGTGTTGTTATGTTCTGTTAAGCTTAGTTGGTTCCCTTTCTGATCAAATTCTTCATGAAATTTAACTTCAACACACAATACAGCAGAGTCAATGCCAAGTCTTTTTGTAAGTTGGCGGACTTTTCAGAATCCAAATTCCATGGCATGTAATGACATTATGTTTAACCAGCATGCAAAAACTTGTCTCATTTAGCTTCAAACCTTTTTTCGGTCCCGTATACTTGATTTCCCTTCTATGTATTTTATTTAGCTCATAAATACTGTATAGATAAGCAACAAAGATTTACTGAATGCTTAAAGTAATTTACCAATGTTTTCAGTTCAAAGAACTACCCTAAGCCATAACGTCACGTCAGGATGTCACCAATTACGCAAGGTTGAAAATAAACTGTTTTTAAATAACTCGGCCGCCAAACTCTCATTTTAGCAATCATAAATCCAGATTCTGAAAACATTTGCTTCCTCAATGAAAATTTCTACCCATGATTCTAGACCTGTAGATGCAATCGAATGACTCTTTTTTTTTTGGTGACTGGCAATCGAATGACTCTGAATGAGTTTGACAAAATACTTCTTGTGCACTACGCCAATATAAGATTTGCAGATTTGCTCAACCGGAACCTAAATGCGAGGAGTCGCCCCTAAAGAAATAATGTTAAATAACCCGATAGAAAAGCTACAACAGGTAACCCCTCGATGCGGGGAGTCGCCCCTAAAGATCAGTCCTTTTAACTTGTGCTTTGAGGCTCCAGTCCTGCCCGATTCATGAGTGGTCACCTTCTACAGATGTATTCTTAACTCATGTATTTCATGGAAACCAGCTAGTGACTTTTTTTAAGAATTTTTTTTGGAACAACGGTTTGAATTGGTAGTCTCCTAATAACTGGATGACTTATTGCCACCTCGCCATTTGCATGTTCTAATAAACTATTTTAAACTTATAAATATTTATGGTGTTAAAAATTGACTCGTATGATGGTTGAGGATTGAAAACAGATTGAATTCAAAGTTAATTGAATCTTCGAAATTTGATCCTACATTTTTTCGAACAACTTAAATTGAATATTTGGAATTCGATATAATTATTTCTTCTTTGCAGTGATGCTTCCACCATCCTAGTAGAACGTCAAGGAACCGGGGTAATCTAAATCTTCCTTGCAGTAGAAATATTACTCCGTAAAAATTGCCTTTATACAACCATGTAAAGGGAGACACTACAGTGGAATCCTCCGTACTGTTTACCTTGGACAGTTTACACCCTAATACCACTGGGAATTCTACTAGTCTTGTCTTCATGATGAGCATCCCTATGTGGTTTAGCGCTTTCATCATGTGGTTCACCACAAAACAAGCCTCGGTATCCTCGCTAATGGACGACAGAATTTCTCGTTGTTATTTTACTTTGTGCCACCTATGTATCGCCAAAGCCTGAAACAAAGCATTAGCGTGGCGGGTGCCTTTCTGGCTATACAGGAACGCATGTGAGGATAAGCTTGTTCGCCGGAAGCAAAAAAATAGTGAAGGATATACATATTGCATCACAAAACGAAACGAAGCAAACATGAGCAACGTCAATGAGTTCATTTTAGCTCAGTTAATGTAACATTTGTACATTTCAAATAGCATTCCCTTTTGTTCCTTGCCAAATTTTGGCCTTGCCGGTGTCATATATTAAGTGCTCCAAAGTTTTGGACTTCACCACAGAAAGACCAAAGCATCCTAATTATGGCTAGGGGCGGTTTGAATGTAGATAGTGCACCCACTCTTTCATTCATATTTTGTTTTCCTGGTCTCTGACTGGTGTTATATTAGGGATCCCACATAAAAAGTACTTCCACAGGGGACGGCTTGGGACTAATGCGCAGATCTTGTCACCTATTCTTGGTAGGGCAAAGATTTTGTCCCTATAAGGTCACATACTTCAAGCTATAGACAAACTGAAGCAATATAAACTAGTGCTGCCTTGTCTTATTTGGAATCTTCCTCTACGCAGACAACATGACTCAGGCGAGGGATTAGCCGCAGAGGGGGGACGAAGAAACAGTGCAACAGAGAAGCCTCATGAGAGCTTCCATAGTTTTGTGCTTCATCGTTGTTGCCGCTCTAGTTGTTGCCATTGCTGCTTTGCAACCAAGACAAGGTAAGTGAGTTTCATCTTTTCGTATTGTTCTTCTCTACACGTACTTACATCTTCACGATCAACTTCTTTTGTGGGAAACATTGAAGGGGCCACTAGGTTGCATGAAGTCGAGTCTTTCAAGGAGGAGAAACTTCCATGGTGGTGGGACACCGATTATATGCGGTCGAAACGAAGACGCCCGAAACATAACTGAACGTTTCTATCTTTTGTTTTGCTATTAGCAGCGTGATCCTCTATCCATTTCTGTATTAATGTTCTTCAGTTAGAATTATTGTTACCGTGGCAATTCTGATGCGAAGCAAGGATATTTCTCGTTGCAACGCGGATTTGGTAAGCCTTCATCGCTATTGGTGCCTGGTTTACTGCGTCGCGGCCGGGAGCTGCGGCCATTGTCGCAATAACCATTCCAGCGTTGCGTGGGATCTTTTGTTTGGGGAAATTTTTAGTGCAAATGGCAATTAAGTGCAATAGTGCAAACATGCAATTTTATTCGTTTGATCGTGATCTAAAGGCTCTTGTTACTTCCATAAACCCACATGTGGTCTTTTAAAAACACCTTCCCGATTGTTTATTTTATATTTTAAAAATATTTAGAAGGAACAAGAGCCTTTAGATCACGATCGGACGAGTGAAATTACATGTTTGCACCATTGCACTTAATTTCCATTTACACTAAAATTTTTTCTCTTTTTTGCGCTCTGTTCATGTGACAAATGAAACTTGTTGAAACTTGTGGGCCATTTTTCAACCGAAACCCTTCACAAGGGCCAAAATGCATCCATATATAAAAGAAACTCTCTCTCTCTCTCTCTCAATTTGTGGCCTACCTCACCCCTCTCTCTCTTTCTCACTTCCCTACTCCCATCCTCCTCCTCTTTGTCTTCCTTGTCCCTCCACCCTCCACCACCTCCGTCTCCCTCTCCCTTCACTGGTCCGCGAGCAAGCGGCTTTGACGGCGCGTGGGCAAATCTCGGCGGCAAGAGCGGTGACGATGGGGCGTGACGGCGGCCTTCCTCCTCGTCACCCCTTCTCGACACCCCTCTACGAATGAACCATCGGTGGGGCGACCTAACTCTCCTTACCCTCTCGATGATGTTGGTGGCACGACGCATCACAGTGGGATCCGCGGTGGGGCAGCCTCGCTCCCCTTCCCCTCTCGACGGCGGGCCGGATCCGTGGTAGGGAGGCCTCCATGCTCTTCCCCTCTCGATGACGAGGCTCCCGGCCGTGGAGGGCCACAACGAGGCTCCTGAGTCCTTCGGTGTGGACGGTGAGGGCGGCCACGAGCGGGCTTCGACCAGAAGCTGCTTCGAGACGACTGGGCGACACTGTGGTGGCTGTGGGTCTGGTCCGGCCAAGCCCTGCGCGGGAGGCAGTGAGTCGTGCCTTTTTTTTTTAAAAAAAGTTTTCTAATGGGTCACTGGTGGCTGCCGGGGATGCCCTTCATTGGTTTTTCCTTGAAGAGGCGTGAGCATAGTGAGAGGCGGTTTGCCTGCCACTAAAAGGGTTGATTGTACTAGTGACACATAATCCATAATTCAGACCTTACTGTCTCGCAGGAACATTAGAGTGAATTCGTAAAAATTTTAGACCAAAGCTCAGTAGAAGATTTCTCACAACAGAGCTGATGTTATGGATTGGCCAAGTTGTGAGCTAAGCCGAGCCAGTTTCATGCTAGCTCCGATGATTAAACAAGCTAGATTTCCAGCTTAGATCGTCAAAATTTGAACTGGGCTGAGCCAGGATGTTTGCTACTGAGCTTTTCATCTGACCCTACGTGTTCCTTAGCCATCGTGGACTAGCCGATCATATGACACGTGCCTGTGGTATACAACGTCGTGGGCCATTTTTGATGGTGCATCGCTTTAGATTTGCTTAATGCCCGTGATATGGCTCAAGACCAGATTAATGTGAACATGTAGGGAATGCGTTCTACTGTATACCATCGGCGCATACAGAAGCAATATTCCCTTAGGGGAAAACCAAAACTAATCAACATTTTCAAAGAGAATACTGTATGCTCGTTCACTGACGAGAACTTCAACATATTTAGCGCCATAGCTCTCCGAACATATTTAATGTAATAGTTCTCACACCATGTTGGGCCTTTGGGGCAGAAGAAGGTTGTAGAACTTGTCTTTCAAAAAGAAGCTCCGTCCTTTGCTATCAACAGATTTCTTCCATCCGCACCATCCGCTATTCACAATCTTCTTCAGATCATCAGCACCAGTATAGTGCGGATCAAGGATGAGAAAAGCGCAGTCACCACTGGCTTCATTGTAATCAACTCCGAGAAGGGTGTAAGCCAAGACTCCACCACCTGCATTTGTTTGCTAGTATTAATCAAGCATAAACATAGCCTATTCATGAAGTCAAGTGTAAATTTTACAACACAAGCCTCCCAGGTACTCAATCCAAGGAATGCTATTCAACAAATAGTCTGATTGCCATTTATTGAAATGTTGGTGAACTTAGAAAATGTTTGGGAAAAGAAGGTTGCCGTCAAATTCTGTTGCAATACCAAAATGATGCATGTCAAAATAGAACGAAGGACAGCGGTGCAAGAGGTGGAGATAGCCAAATAGGAGATCTCTCCAAGTGCTTTTATGTGCAAGCATCAAGAGTAAAGTCTTAACAGGACATAACAACACAAAGGCTTGTATGTTTTGACACACCATAAGGTACAGAAAAAACAAATAGTTTGCATTCCTGTGCTTACTGTCTAATGCAGCCATACATGTTTGTGCTTCATTGGAACAGAATGAAAAAATAGAAACATACCAATCATCACAGGAGTTCCCTGGGTTTCAAAATGCATGGCAAGTTCTCTACATTTCTCTGGAAGCTCATCACCAGATCTCACATTAATAATCTTGCAACTAACCTGCAAGATAGACTCAGTTCAGGATAAATTACTTCAAAGCAGCACAAAATAAGTTCTACTAAACGAGTCTTGTCAAACATGAGGTTACAGCTGGCATAGAAGCTAACTGCTCCGACATGCATTTGAGAATAACATTTAGCAGGCAGTAGGATACAAAATAGCATTTAATGTGAAAAACTTCCAATGGGCTGAAGGCAAGGTAATATGTACAGGAAAGACGTTGAAAATAAACTGCAGCCAAACATATGAGATGACTATGATGACACCTTTGCACCAGCAGTGAACATGAGCTGAGCTGTTTCAGGTGAAGGCTTATCATCATAGATTTGGGTGTTGTGTTACAATTTTGCAGTAATTTCAAAAAATTATGCAATGATACTATACAATGATAAAAGGAACAAGTCAAAATTTCCCCCTGAACTGTGTTGTCTATTTACCATACCATATCTTGAATACCAGAATTCAACCCTCAAGTAACAGAACTAGAAAACTGATCCTCAGACCAGACTTCAAGGTGGATGTTAGCCTTAGTCACATGGCATGCCAGCTAAACCTTCCCACATGTTAACTGGGTAAGTGCCATCTCACCCAGATTGAGTCCACCATCTTCTACATCCTACCTCTCTCCCTCCTTCATAGTTACATGGCCATCCAATAAAGAAAATATCGCTAGCATGTAGCCACATGAACAACTGTCATCTCCGCTCCCTGCAGCACCTTAATCAGCTCAGCGTCCGGACTGACATGTGCAGAGGAATATAACCACACACATTATCAGGGTAGTCCTCCATCTTCATCAATGAAGCAGGATGCAGCCATTGCAGGGGTCAAGGAGCGTCTAGCCCAGACTACACCTAAAAACCCATGAAAGCATGCAGCTTGATTTATGCAGCAAAGCTTCTAGAATGCATCCACGCGCGGAAACAACTCTCAAATTCTGCATCTTTAAGTTATATGCAACAATGGAGCAGATGCTTATCTCCTCCCTCAGAATGGTTTGCCGCTCCTCGGAGATTGGAATGAATAGGGAAAGGGAGAAAGGAGGAATGACAACTTGGATTCAAGGATAGGGTAGTGATGCCAGCCAATGATGGAGGAAGAAAGAGATAATGAAAGGGTTCAATGCTACCAAGCGGGTCCCAATTTCTGAATAAATGAGATATATGTGGGCGCTACTGTGCCACATAAGATAAGCCCACACCTTAACCACCTCGAGTCATTGGGTGGGGGGTTGCTAGTTTTCAAGGTCTTGGAAATGAGGGGTGTAAGATTTCTGGTTTATGAGTTAACAGGGGTACATCATACTTGGTGACAAGTCAGGTGGGCAACTGGATTTGTTCCTTATAAAAAACAATCTAGGTCAAACATGAATACATCACGTATATTCCGGTCCATAGACCCATCGAGATGAACAAAAATAGTTGCATGCTAAAGCTAGATATTACAATGACCAGTGAACAAATGACTGCCTATCACTAAATGACTCGAGGTCCTAGCATGGGTGCACTGGCTGTTTCACAATACAGATGATTATACGATTGCGATTGAATATGCTAGAGGTAGTCTACAACTTGAATTGTCTTGTTCATCTTATAGTAGCTATAAAACCACAGTCAGCACTGTATAAGATATGGTTATTCTTCCTATGATTGTTGATGAAGCAATACAGCTGTTCACTGCAAGTTTTTCGTGCAACAAGGCAAATGCTCCCACGCATGTGTTAATCGCTGTGTAATCTTTAAAATGCGAAATATCAATAAATGTATTACTAGCTGTCAAGTATGCTCAAATTTTGACCTTTAATACCAGTAGCATCTTATGATCAACGTTGACCAGAGGTTTTACAAAACGGCATGGTGGCCATGGTTTGTTTAGCCCACCTTGAGGGGATTGCTGGTATTAGTAACATGTAAGACTATGTCCTGTTTTATGAGCCCTTTTGTAATCTTGTATAAAGTGCTGCTATACATAACTCTGTTGCGAGAAGACGATCTAATGGTTAAGATCACTAGGTGGCGACTCATTTATTATTAAAGGAGCCACAACACCTGGTCTGAAGCATTTTCCCATAACGGGCCTTTACATGAGTAACTTCCACCACACCACACAATCCACTTGACAACAAAATAAATGATGTCTTACTACAGTATCTGAAAATTATTTCTAGGATTAACTAGGATATTACAAAATAATTTTGGCAGATGATTTGTTGATGTTGAAATCAGAAATAAAACTCAACTACTTCAGTCGTGCATTGATGTTCGTAAATAATTAAGAAACTATACTTTAAAAAGCAGGAAAATGTGGAAAGAAAGCGCAAAAAAAAAATTATGAAACAACCATTTCCTTTGTAGTATTGTTAGTTAGACCAACACAGCTTTGCCGAACTTTTCGAACAGCAATGGCTCAATCACTTGGTACGTTATATGTATGGCTGAAAGATTTGAGATTAGCCAGCCACATTAAGATATGCTGGTTGTTTGAATGTTTGTTACTCCTTATTTGATTTCAGAAAGTAAATTATATAATTTTGCTGTCACCTGCCTCAGAATATGAATGCTAACAAAATATCGCCAATAATAGAAAATAAATCAAACATTTGTCCTCAGGTCACAAAGAAATATGGGAAAAGAATGGAAACTCACTCCCAGCAGTTTGTCGAGGACAAAGCTTAGCTCAATTGCTCCAATCCATTCACGAGATCCAATAAATGATGGATCTTTGTCACCAATTTCGACAAGAGTTTGCTGAATCTCCCTGGTTAGGAAAAGTTGGAGGTACATGAATCTAACTGATATCATAATTTTTCAAAATGAGAAAGTTACATAGTCTTGTTGACAAATCAATTGCAGTGTGATCGATTGCTATGCTTAATATTTGCAGGACTCAGCATATTGCTGAAGGAAAACATTAGCTTAGTCCTTGGAGAATAAAAGAAAGTGGAAAGAAATGTTCAAGTGATTGCATGTATTGGGAACAACGTTAGGATGTTCATCATACATGTGCTTGCCTGAGATAGATTGGGAATGCAGGTATGCCTTTCTTTCTATGCATTTATAGGAGTACAGGCAGCAGCAGAGCAAGGGATTAACTAAGACCTGTGCTGAGCTAGTTACCTCAATTCTAATCTTTTCAACCATGGAGCAATCGATATGACCTAGTTATTCACATCAGCGAGGAAAGAATAGCCTCACAAACCTGTGTGAAGGAACATCTATAGATGTATATTGTTGCAATCTGTACCAAGAAACAATTGTTTGTAGAGATCGATAAGCACATCCCCATCCCTGAAATATTAAAAATGCAATGCAATGCTAACTGTTTTCTCAGTTTGCAAACAGTTACATAACCTTTTTTTTTTAAAAAAAATGGAACATTGCAGCTCATGTAACGCAAACTAACGAAACCCACACAACACAAATATCCAAAAAGAAAAAGGGAAATGCAATTGAGCAACTAGCGTGAAAACCATTGAAATAAGTAGCAAACCAGATAAATCTCAACACAAATTGAAATAAATTTGCAAACAGTACCAAGTATAGTGAAACTCAACTAAACTTTAAATTATCACTGAATTGAGAAATATCAGCCTGTAATGATAGATCTTCTGGCATTTTATGTTATATTAAATTTTAGGAATTTTTATGTTATATTAAATTTTATTAAAGAAAAATATTATGTTGTATCTTTAGTCCTGGCTAAATGCGTGGGCACAATGGTTAGAATCCAGGTTTATGCTGCAAGTTAATCACACTTAGTTCTAACAAACAAGTGTCTTACCATCCATCTGGAATATGGTTATGGAACTGGCATCCACAAAATTTGCAGCAAACCAACACTGTACATATCTATGATCTGTGACGAAGGAGGGTACACAATATGCTATATATGTTGAACAAAAACACTTAACTGATCCAAAATCTTCTTTAACAAACTTCTTAAAATTATTGTTATGCACATAAAAGAAAAAAAAGCACTGCAGTAAAATCAATCACCAAGAATAGTTGGCTTCAAGATATTACATTGTCGTCGATACCATCATGAAGGTAATGATAGTACTCATAGGAACCATCAATCAGTGACATAATCCCACCAGATACTGCAATAAACATGAAACCTAGAGTCATTATCGCCTTTGAGAAGGTACGTTTGCCCGATTTATTATTTGCTCAAAAAATAAAAAGGAGCAATCACTGACCTCCACTAGATGGAATTTCTCTGTGGACATCTCGAAGCATTGAAGAACCTGAAATACGTTGACCATGATGCATGAAAGAAAATAATTTACGATTAGAATAAATATTAGGAAAGAAAAAGACAGGTCATAAAAGATTACAAAACACAAGTCCTAACATTCACTTTCAATAAACTACAAATCTACCACAGTTTTTAGCTGATGAAACAGATGGCCTAACTCTAGAAAGCATTGCATTCATACCACTTCTTGATGCATTTTTCTCCCTCTTTCTCATGCCACCAAAAGTCAATGTATTAGAAATCCGGCACAAAGGCCGGTCTAAGGGAAGCCCTAGCCTTATGTGAAGGTCTCTTCTCAGGGCACCTGTATAGAAAATAAGAATTGGTTCAGTAATCATAAAGACAGATATAAGGCCCATATTTACTGCTTTGCTTACAGAAAGAAAATATGAACTTTCAGAAGTTACTATCGTACTTTGCTTCTCCTCAATCTCCCCATATCTTGAATCATATATAGTTGTTACTGGAATAAGCAACCCGGGAGGAATGAAATGGTACGGACTAAGCTGCAAACAGAAGCTACAGATGTTTGATAAGAAATTCTGATTAAAAAAGAAGATTAAAGTTTCAAACTGCAACCAAGTTGATATGGATGCTATGCTGGCAAAACCAAGTTTAATGATTCTGATGACTTAGAGAAATAATGTGGGCATATATGCACCGGATGGGAAAGTACACAGGAAAGGAAAAGGCAGCAATTACTCCCATGGCCACACTGTTCCACAGTAGCAAATCATTTATTACTTCTGTTTGTATAAAAATTTAGAAGTAGCTAAATACAAATCCATAATCCATCATCAGGTTTACAATATGGACTGCTAGAATGAATATGTGCATGATTGGCTGGGATGGCAATGAATATGTTCATAGCAATTGAAAAATCAAAGTGAAAGCAGGACACTGAAGGCGTGTTTGAATATTGTGAAGGGATTTTTGAAATTTAATAACCGCAATATGACTTGGAAGGTCTTAACATAAGAAGCCTAGTTCACACTTCATAGTCATAACTTGTGGCTAACAGTTTAGCACATACAAAATGTGTAGTAAAGAAAAGAAATAAGTATGGTCTACAATTTGGCATTTTGATGCTGCTACCAATATTGTCATGTGGTTCATGTGGGGGGCCATGCAGGGTAATTCAGCCCGACTGAATAAAAGGAGTTTGTTAGGATGCTTGGCATTAGACTAGTCATGAGGTCAAGTTAGAAATTTATTGTCAGTTTGATAGCTAAAAAGACAGCTTAGCTGGATGTATCAGCAGTCTGTTGAAGGATACTGTGTATATGGAGAGGCAAGGTCATGAATAAAGGCAAGCAGGAACTATTCCTAATTGTATCTCTGTTTGTTGACCTCCAAAGGTCCTGGGCAACGAGGCTGTAGCCTCGCCATCTGGTCGAGCACCAGCTAGCCAACCCACAATCCCCAACACCACAACCCCACCCAATGCAGCAGTAATAGGGTAGCGTTTTGACTGGATGCACCAATCCCATTCCCAATGACAATTATGTAATTAGTCATATTATTTTACTCCTTCCATTTGAAAGCATCAGTTAAACTACCCAAAGCATACAGACCGTGGAAGTCTATGTAATACTGAATGAACTTTAATCATGCTTATAGCATTAAATGAAAAATTTCAAATGCTCAACATATTGCACATGACTCACACCAATGGTACAGGAGGGAAGAAAAACTGGAATAAGGAATCATTAGAATCTCATTACTTCTGCCTGTTGCGTGCCTTCACTACCATCTCCAGTACAGTTTATGTATACCCTAAAGTACCTTATCATTTTTTAATATCAAAATAAAATGCTGGGTACTGGCTTCCCTATTATATTGCCACAACAAAAAGATACATTTCTTCTGCAGCAGATAACTACCTCAAATAGTGAATGCCCACAAATTGCTAGGTCAAAACAGAGGCTTTGTTTACATCTAGTTTTCTAAAATGATCCAGTATAAACATCCACCAGTGTGTTATGAACAACTGTTTGAACTCCATAACATGAAGCAACTTTGTTCAATGACATTTTAAGATCTTATGTTTATGACACCTTTGGGATTCAGCTAATCTGCTGCTTCTCGGCATATATGTTTACCAGTGCGGCATGTCCACGTGCTACCTCAATACAGTAACTAGATGAGCCGATGCACATACCTGGGGTTGTTGAGTTATCTCTGATGCAATCACTTTCTTCATAATGCGCATCTGATCAGCTAATCCTGGAATAACAAGCTCAGATACAGCAGCAGCTACAGGAAAATCTACTGAAGAGTAGCAGAGTATATCAAGCTTCAAGTTGATAACACTAAGGCTGGCTGGCGCTGGCGCTGAAAAGACAAAATAAGAGTATTCTCAGTAATTCAGGGGAGAGAGAATTTTCAGTAAGAGAGAACACATTGCAAGACTTAGAAAAAAATGCAGGGGGATTCATTTCTTTTAGCACAATATGAACACAGGAAAATAATTACCTGGATAGTACTCTATCACTGGGGTGGTTCCAGCCTTTGAGCTACTGACTGATTGATTGGACATGACAGTTATTTGTATCGCATCTGCATTCTAGCAAACAAAATTTTAAGAAAAAAGTGGTTCCAGGTGCCAGAGGATACAGAAGTAGCATCTCCATATCATCCTTCCATCTAATTACGGAATGAAGCATGCCATCATTTGGTAGTTATCTTGCAGCTTTAGATAGTTCTTGTGCATTTAGTTTTGAAGACAATCCAATAGGTAACAAAACAGCTCTTCGTGAAATCATATAATCAAACATTGAAACAAGTGTATATACATTGACGCTTTAATAAAACAGCAGAAAGAGAGGTAGGTCAGCCATTGATGACACCGAACAAGGTTCAAGCAAGCAACCAGGTATGGCTGAGTCTCAGCTTACCTCTCTTGTCAATGAGAGGTTGCACCTCTTTCCTGAGAAGAATTCTGAACAGGATACAACATTTGGACTGCATCGCTTTGTGCTTTCGTTGTGAGGTAGATGCGAAATAGAACTCAAATTATCACCATGTAAGATAATAGAACGAGGTGATTCTTCAGGAGATGTAATTGGCCCTTCAACGAGGTATGATACATGAGGCTCCCTGAGTTTGGCAACGGTTGATTCAATGAGTGAAGAAAATCTTTCTTCAATGCCTGCAAAAGTAACAAGCATTATATGGATACCCTCTTCCCTTGAGAACCAGGTGGTTCCGGATGATGCAACAAATAAAAATAGAACAAAGATTCTCACAAAAATAGGCACTAGCGCTGGCAGCACACAGGAAGTTAAGTAACTCCGTAAAAATTCAGCACATGACAATAAATAATCTGGCACTATGCATCATGTGCTAACATCAATCAAAGATAAAATGAATTTTGCAGGTTTACTTAACTCAGGTGACTCTTATGATGTTTAAACACTTAACATGTTGAATTGCAGCACTTTTGGTAATGGAGACGCCAGAGCCCCTTATCGATTCAAGCAATTTGGCGCCTTATCCAACCAACAGTTCAGTATTAACAGTTCATAGCTGAGAATTGTTAAGAATGCTTCTTCTATGCACACACTAAGGGGCAGAACGCAGTAGTCAGAAAAGCAAGGTGGCATGCAACCCACAAGCAATGAAAGCAACATAGTACTCCAAATTTTTTATTCACATTCCAGTGTTAAAGATAATTTGGTTTACAAATTCTGTATACCATGTTGATATCAATTTTATAAAATGTACTGGGCAGTGGGCACTAGGGGGTGGCAGGGTGAGGCAGCAATTAGATATTAGGTATGAGGTTACCTTGTTGACTTACAATAGAAATTGGTGGCATTTTGATATCATCGTGAATTTGGATTTGTGCTAAGATATAGCTGGACTATGGAGCATTTACCTGACATCTCATCCGCCGGAACATAGAGCGGCAGCTTCAGCGGCAGCTCGCAGCGCAGGAGGCAGCCCTTCTCCCACAACAACCTCCCGGGATCATCCTCCCACACAACCTCCGAACCTTCCACCGCCTTCGAATCGCCGCTCTCAGAGGCAACAAACCGAATCTCTCCGGTGGCAGCATCCATGCAGCCCCCAACCATGCCATGGCTCGCCGCCTCGCCGAACAGCCGCTTCCCAGCGCCCGCGAGGAGGAATCCGCATCGGAACCCTTGCCGCCGCCCACCAGCAGCGCCCCGACTATGTCGAACCCGCGCGGCAACAGGACCCGGATTTCCTCTGCGGGAAGCGAGGATGCACTGTGAGGTCGACGGGTGATACTGAGAGTGATTGGGAGACGAGTGGGGGGAGGGACTTGCCTGCTTCTCGGGGGAGATCCGTGTCGCCGTGGAGGGAGCGGAGGGCGGCGGCGACGGTGAAGGGCGGGAGGAAGCGCGGGGCGCCGACGAGCCAGCGGAGGGGGGACGGAGAAGGCGGGGAGAGGAGGGAGCGCTTGTTGCAGAGGAGCCGGAGCGCCGGGCGGCCGGGCGAGCCGGCGGGGGGTTCCATCGGCGGCGGCGTGGCCTTCTTCTTCCTCTGTTGTTCGAGTTTGGTTTTTTCCTTCTTTTTGTCTGTTGGGCTGTTTTTATCTGATTCCCAGTTCCCACGTGCATCCTGCTTTTTTTTTTCTTTTTTCAAACGGCCTCCAACATCTCTTAAGTGGCCCTACAACTAGTGATGGCCGCACCAAACTGACGACCACGAAGCACGTAATTTTTTGCCCGATCCGAGCACGGCACGCACCATGTTTGGCAAAGGATACGGCCCGACTGGTGGCACGGCATAGCCTGATATTAAATATATTTTATGTTTTACATAAAACAATAAGTATGGAGTAGTCTAGTGTTAAGTCTCTTGATTTCTAAGCTGGGGGTTCAAGTCTCCACTTTGTTATGTTTTTGTTTTGATTTTTAAGACTTCCAACACTATTAGACTAAAATTGTGAAAATAGGCCGTCGTGCTCACGGGCCAAGCAGGCCGGCCCGACACGATACGATTAGGCACGAAAATGCCATTTCGTGCCGGGCCACGGGCCGAGGGATCAGCCCGTGGGCTGGGACGGCACGGCCCGATAACAACTGCGTGCCGGATCGGCCCGAAATACAAACAGGTCATGACAACAGAGATCGTGTCTTTTCATGCCCGGTCGTGGCATGCTGGACGGCCCGTTTGGCCATGACTACGTACAACTTACATACACTAGGCCAGTCCAATTGGCCCATTATAAAAGTGCAATACGTAATCAAGCAGGCCCATTATCAATGGCTATTGTGTATGTTTTCTTTTCTATATACCTCATCGTGTCTAATTTAATACTTTTTCTTAATACGCATATAATTTTCGTTCCATTCAAAAATTGAAAATTAGTTTTATGTACTTATTCATATATAAAGTCAATAATGATATACTCCCTATAATGTTTCAAAAATATGTCAACATTTTGTTAAAGTTGAATAATTTGTGATAGTTATTTAAAACTGATGAAACAATATCATTATTTTTGGAACTTTAAAGGGACTAAATATTATAGTAATATTCCGTTAATTATGAGTAACACGTTAATTTTGAGAACTTAACGTTATTCATGGCAACATTCAACATTTTGCGATACCTATTCTGTCAATTTGCGAGAATTATATCAAAACATTGTGATGCTCTTAGTTCATTTCAAAGAACTGTACCAAACGTGCCGTTACTACCTCCTTTTCTCCTTTCGGTTATGTTTTTTTATGATGTAGCTGATTCTCTTGTGCGAAGGGATGTTGTGAGCTTCATGACCATTGGAGCATGGAAACCCAATGGTATGAATGTTTTGGTGATTGGATGACCATATTATGTGTGACTAACATTTTCATGTAGGTTGTTGCCTATGGTCATATATGATGGAGGTTTACGCCAACAATTCTCTATTGCTTATCTCGATGATTGCCTGCCTCGACATTCGGGACATTGAGCTTGATGGAGTCGCGGTGGAGCAAGATGGATCAAGGCTAAGGACGATCTAGAGTCAAGCATGTGTTGCTTGGTTAGATGGTAGCTTGAGTCCATAGGAAAAACCGGACTATCAAGAGGGTCCGAAT
>LAPY01001235.1:10236-21728 GCA_000970635.1 Eragrostis tef
TCGCGCCCCCCCCCCCCCCCCCCCCCCCCCCCCGGTCCTTTCCCGCGCAGGTCAAGTTTTTGATCTTGGAGCTTTTACGTTTCGATCTCATTCCTACTATCCAAACAAGGCCCTGCAGTGATCTGATAGAGTCCAGAAGTCAAGATTCACGTGCCCCGGACATTTGCGATTGTTTTTCCAAAGCTTCGCGCTTTTGGAATTGTTACAAAGTTGGCGAACGGTTACTGCCTCTATTTCTCCCATCAAGAAAGGTGATGTGTTCTAGCCGTGGTGGTGGTTGGCACGTTTGGTACTAAACATAGATCATCCTAATAATAAGTACATGTATCCAACAAAAATGGGCTGATTCTAGGTACTACTCTAAGTTTATTACTCATCTTTAGGCTGTTTCATTGCGGCTCCATCCCTCTATTATCTTAAGTTACCGTTGAGTGATCTCTGCAGTTTCTCCGATGTTATACTTAACGCCTGAATTCATCGCTTGAGTTTACTGAAATTAAAAATAAGCACTCTCGCTTCATATGACCCTGCTGAATAACTAAGAGCACATCGAAAATCGGACAACAAACTTTTTTTTATTGCAAAGTTTCCTTGCTTTCATAGACTTTGAGCTATGCATAGGCCCTCCCCTCCAAATCATCATGCAAGTCGTAAGTACAACATCAATTTTTTCGCTTTATTCCTGGCCATAATATCAACAGCACGTGAGAATCTGCACGCCGTTTTCCACAGTCCACCAATATGCACTGGTCTTTTCTAGCTCTGTATAGAGAAACATGGTCAAGATAAAGACAAACGGTGCACAATTTTCCTTCTGCTTTCCTTTCCCATAAAGCGGTGAAAGAGATATCTGCCTGAAAGGATACAATTCAATATCGTCGCCAGCGTCAGATGCCACACATCTCTGCCTCTTGAGCAGCACTTGTTCTCCAGTTCTGTAAAGAGTGAGTGCTAGCAACTTCAGGCATGTCACCGGCGAGAACGGGCGCACCGGAGAATAGCGGTGAGGCTGACGTGGAGAAGGAAGGGAGAGGCACGTAGCAGCACGCGGCGTCCCATGTGGCGACTACGATCGCCACGCCGGCGGCCTATGCTCCTTTGCCCTTCGCTGTTGCCTCCCTCGGCTGGCCTCTTGGTGAGCAGTACTGAATTTCTGTAATCTCAACCGAGTAAAAGGATCTTCCGTTTGATTCAGTAATAAACTGCTCTTTCACCGCAGGTGCTTGCAGCTTGGTCGTTGGGACACTGGTCACATGGTGTTCGAGCTTGGCTGTGGCATCACTGTGGCAGTGGAATGGAGAGAAGCACACCACCTACCGGCTACTTGCAAAGAGTATCTTTGGTCAGCAACACTTTTGCCCTCTCAAACTGTTGTTTTGTAGGAGTACCTGAGAGTTATTTCACAGCAGCAATTTTGTTAGATGCAGAATAAGTCGTTGCAACAGCAATGACACTACTAATCTCAAGACTAATGGCGATGATTAAGTTTCGATCTTGTTCCAAGTTTTCAGTCCAAAGAAACTGTTAGCAGCACTCAACTGAAAAGTTATCATGAGTCGATGACCAAAAACTGTGCTTTGTTGAAGGTCCCTGGGGCTACTGGTACGTGTCATTCTTCCAGCAGGTGGCATCAGTGGGAAATAACATTGCAATCCAGATTGCGGCAGGCAGCAGCCTCAAGGCTGTGTACAAGCACTACCACACTGCTGACAATGGCGCAATGACTCTGCAGCATTTCATCCTTCTCTTCGGTGCATTCGAGCTGTTCCTCTCTCAGCTCCCTGACATCCATTCTCTCCGGTGGGTCAATGCGATGTGCACTGGTAGCACCATTGGGTTTGCTGGGACATCCATTGGTGTCACAATCTACGACGGTAATTTCAGCACATATTCAGACTGCACAAAGTACTGGAATAAATAATTTGGAAGAATGAAAAGCAGTTTGTGCTGCAGGATATCGGATCGACAGAAAGGAAGTCGCTTACAGTCTACCAGGGAACACTGCAACTAAGATCTTCAGAGGATTCAATGCATTGGGCACTATAGCTTTCTCCTTTGGCGATGCAATGCTTCCAGAAATTCAGGTGCGCACATGATATTCAACTCGGATCCTGTAGGTTATACATGTTACTATTATTCTCAAAATCCTTGGGTGAAACTCAGAGCACTGTCAGAGAACCGGTGAAGGCAAACATGTACAAAGGAGTCTCAGCTGCGTACACGATCATCGTCATGTCTTATTGGACCCTGGCCTTCAGTGGCTACTGGGCATTTGGTTCTCAAGTCCAGCCCTACATCTTGTCTTCCCTGACTGCTCCAAGATGGGTTATTGTCATGGCAAACCTATTTGCAGTAATTCAGATAATCGGTTGCTTCCAGGTAAACATTTACTATTTCCGTGTGAAATCTGGTGACTTACGCGTCGAGTAACTGTACTTCTTCACCAAGATATACTGCAGGCCTACCTTTGCGCATTTTGAAGAGTGGTTAAATGTGAAGAAGGTGATCTGTAAATCCTGGATATGGCGGCTGATGTATACTTCTACATACATTGCGCTCATCACATTCATCTCCGCGGCGATGCCATTCTTTGGGGACTTTGTATCAATCTGTGGAGCAGTTGGCTTCACCCCTCTGGACTTTGTGCTGCCTGCATTGGCATTCCTTAAGGCTAGGAAGAAGCCTGAAAATCTCAGATTGCAGTGTGCCCTGAAGTTGCTCTGCTCTGCCGCCGCCGTCTTGTTCTCGATGGTTGGAGCTCTTGCATGCATCGGTGCTATCAGATCTATCGTGCTCAATGAATTAAAAATAAGCACTCTCGCTTCATATGACCCTGCTGAATAACTAAGAGCACATCGAAAATCGGACAACAAACTTTTTTTTATTGCAAAGTTTCCTTGCTTTCATAGACTTTGAGCTATGCATAGGCCCTCCCCTCCAAATCATCATGCAAGTCGTAAGTACAACATCAATTTTTTCGCTTTATTCCTGGCCATAATATCAACAGCACGTGAGAATCTGCACGCCGTTTTCCACAGTCCACCAATATGCACTGGTCTTTTCTAGCTCTGTATAGAGAAACATGGTCAAGATAAAGACAAACGGTGCACAATTTTCCTTCTGCTTTCCTTTCCCATAAAGCGGTGAAAGAGATATCTGCCTGAAAGGATACAATTCAATATCGTCGCCAGCGTCAGATGCCACACATCTCTGCCTCTTGAGCAGCACTTGTTCTCCAGTTCTGTAAAGAGTGAGTGCTAGCAACTTCAGGCATGTCACCGGCGAGAACGGGCGCACCGGAGAATAGCGGTGAGGCTGACGTGGAGAAGGAAGGGAGAGGCACGTAGCAGCACGCGGCGTCCCATGTGGCGACTACGATCGCCACGCCGGCGGCCTATGCTCCTTTGCCCTTCGCTGTTGCCTCCCTCGGCTGGCCTCTTGGTGAGCAGTACTGAATTTCTGTAATCTCAACCGAGTAAAAGGATCTTCCGTTTGATTCAGTAATAAACTGCTCTTTCACCGCAGGTGCTTGCAGCTTGGTCGTTGGGACACTGGTCACATGGTGTTCGAGCTTGGCTGTGGCATCACTGTGGCAGTGGAATGGAGAGAAGCACACCACCTACCGGCTACTTGCAAAGAGTATCTTTGGTCAGCAACACTTTTGCCCTCTCAAACTGTTGTTTTGTAGGAGTACCTGAGAGTTATTTCACAGCAGCAATTTTGTTAGATGCAGAATAAGTCGTTGCAACAGCAATGACACTACTAATCTCAAGACTAATGGCGATGATTAAGTTTCGATCTTGTTCCAAGTTTTCAGTCCAAAGAAACTGTTAGCAGCACTCAACTGAAAAGTTATCATGAGTCGATGACCAAAAACTGTGCTTTGTTGAAGGTCCCTGGGGCTACTGGTACGTGTCATTCTTCCAGCAGGTGGCATCAGTGGGAAATAACATTGCAATCCAGATTGCGGCAGGCAGCAGCCTCAAGGCTGTGTACAAGCACTACCACACTGCTGACAATGGCGCAATGACTCTGCAGCATTTCATCCTTCTCTTCGGTGCATTCGAGCTGTTCCTCTCTCAGCTCCCTGACATCCATTCTCTCCGGTGGGTCAATGCGATGTGCACTGGTAGCACCATTGGGTTTGCTGGGACATCCATTGGTGTCACAATCTACGACGGTAATTTCAGCACATATTCAGACTGCACAAAGTACTGGAATAAATAATTTGGAAGAATGAAAAGCAGTTTGTGCTGCAGGATATCGGATCGACAGAAAGGAAGTCGCTTACAGTCTACCAGGGAACACTGCAACTAAGATCTTCAGAGGATTCAATGCATTGGGCACTATAGCTTTCTCCTTTGGCGATGCAATGCTTCCAGAAATTCAGGTGCGCACATGATGTTCGAGTCGGATCCTGTAGGTTAACTTATACATGTTATTATTCTCAAAATCCTTGGGTGAAACTCAGAGCACTGTCAGAGAACCGGTGAAGGCAAACATGTACAAAGGAGTCTCAGCTGCGTACACGATCATCGTCATGTCTTATTGGACCCTGGCCTTCAGTGGCTACTGGGCATTTGGTTCTCAAGTCCAGCCCTACATCTTGTCTTCCCTGACTGCTCCAAGATGGGTTATTGTCATGGCAAACCTATTTGCAGTAATTCAGATAATCGGTTGCTTCCAGGTAAACATTTACTATTTCCGTGTGAAATCTGGTGACTTACGCGTCGAGTAACTGTACTTCTTCACCAAGATATACTGCAGGCCTACCTTTGCGCATTTTGAAGAGTGGTTAAATGTGAAGAAGGTGATCTGTAAATCCTGGATATGGCGGCTGATGTATACTTCTACATACATTGCGCTCATCACATTCATCTCCGCGGCGATGCCATTCTTTGGGGACTTTGTATCAATCTGTGGAGCAGTTGGCTTCACCCCTCTGGACTTTGTGCTGCCTGCATTGGCATTCCTTAAGGCTAGGAAGAAGCCTGAAAATCTCAGATTGCAGTGTGCCCTGAAGTTGCTCTGCTCTGCCGCCGCCGTCTTGTTCTCGATGGTTGGAGCTCTTGCATGCATCGGTGCTATCAGATCTATCGTGCTCGATGTCAAAACCTACAGGTTCTTTCACGATATGTGATGATATTTTACTGCATCAGGTTGTCGTTGCATAGGTTCAACTGATGTAGCTTCGTTTATCCCGGAAGTAGATGCCTGTCAATTTTAAATGTGATTATAGTATGTGCAGGTGAACTATTTTATCAGTTTTGTAATACAATAACAGCATTTGGAACAGACAAAACAGATGAATCAGATGGATAGAGTACCGAATAAGAACATAGTTCATTATTTAACGACGAAATCGTAGATCAAAATGGAAAATCACAGTTATGTGCTCTGGTCTTAACATATATATTCATTCCCCTTCACAGGTCCTTGCTTCAAGATCTTTACCAGGATAGCAACAAACAGAAATACCACGGTAGTACAAAAGGTTATAGTCCCACTCAAACAACATTTCGGCCGGGACGCAGTATCATAGGAGTACTGATTTTACATGAACCTATTCGTTGGATGCCTAAAAATAAGCGAAGTCATATTTAAAATAGACTTCGAGAAGGCATATGATAAGGTGAAATAGTCCATCATAAAACAAACCCTTGAAATGGAAGGATTCTTTTCTAAATGGTGCCAATGGATTGGTGCTTTTATTCAAGAGGGTCATGTAGGAATTAAAGTAAATGAACTATTGAGCCAAAATTTTCATATGAAGAAAGGATTTGGACACGTGATACATTATCCCCTATATTAAACATTGTTGTTGATATGTAAGCCATCCTAATAAATCTTGCTAGATTGGAGGGACGTATACCATGAGTAGTTTCGCATCTACTTGATGATGTTCTATCATTGTACAACAGATAACATAATACTCTTTAATAGATCATGGTATTGAAAAAACTAGATATCTCAAGCTACTTTTATGTTCCTCGAGACATTCGGCTTTGGTTTAGCAAAAGATTTTGATGGACAATATTCACAACTTCTTTTTCTCCTAGTTAGGAAGTTACCTTTTCAAATCTCTTGAACCAATGCACCATCAAAAACTAAGTAATGACAACAAGAAAGTAATGCTTTGAGAAAACGCTAAGGAGTTGGAAAGGCAAACATCTAATCCCTCATTCCAGAAATATAATATCTATTGAGTTTGTCCTAAGTCAAACTTTTCAAACTTTGACCATCAATTATAGAAAAAACATAAATATTGACAACACAAAAATGATGTTACTAGATTCATCATAAAATGAACGATCATAATATGTAATTGTTTTAACTTGAAACAATATATGTTTATATATATTGATGGTCAAAGTTTAAAAACTTTGACTTAGGACAAAACTCAATGTACACTATACTTGTTAGAGGGATATTGGTTCTAATTAACTTCGTTCGAACTATTATGGTAATGTTTACACTATTTTTATTTAAGGTCCAAAAATAAAAATTTAATTTGATGTGTGTATTTGCAGTGCGTCATGTTTTTTTACATAATTTTTATTTATTTATTTTACTTTGATTGTGATGATCTTCAACACTATGGAAAGCTTATAAAGAGCTCTACAACCCCACGGAGTGCTTTTATTATTTTATCCTTGTTGTACAAACTGGTTAACCAAATGATCTGGATTTCTAGGCAGCTGTATATAGAGCTCTTCACAAGCTTTTCATAGAGTCAAAGATCATCCAAATCAGTGTTCATAGTGAAAAGTCAATGTCACCTCTTGTTCTATTTTCTGCTGTTCTATCTGCTAGTTGCTCTAATTCGAATAATTGTTTATGAAATATCCCTCGAACAAAAATCTAGATTTAGAATAATGCACATATTTGCAACATAAGAGATTTTCAAAAGCCCAGGCAAATCATTGTCCAGGGGAATCAAGCTCGTAATTGATTTTCCAGTTCTCATGCGACTGGGATTTTGTAAATCTCTCGATCCCTTTTTGTACAAGAACAATGTACACACAAAACATTTCAAGTCGGAACATTTTGTTATTTATGTTGGAATATTTAGTTCTTAAATTACTGTCGTCTTGATCACGTCGTACGGTATCAGTTAAGTACAAGTGTAGAACATTATTTTCTTCAAGTTGGAGCAAATTTTTATTGAAGCTAGAACAGAGCATTTCGGTGAGGAGATACAAGTTGGACAGTTGCGAATATACTGAAGATAAAGTCAAACGGGTTCACAATATCTGCTGTGCCAGTGGATTACAAGCATCTTTCATTCCTTTCCAAGAAAGCTATAAAAGGGTTATCTGCCTGCAACAACGCACATCTGCCTCTGTAGCAGCACTTGCTCTCCGTCTCTCTCAGAAAAAACACTTGCTCTCCGGTTCGGTGAAGTGTAGTAGCATCTTCAGGCATGTCACCGGCGAGAGTTGACGCACTGGAGAGTTCGGAGGCAGGCAGTGAGGCCGACACGGAGAAGCAAGGGAGAGGCACCTGGCGGCACGCTGCATTCCATGTGGCAACGACGATCGCCACGCCGGCGGCCTATGCTCCCTTACCCTTCGCTGTTGCCTCCCTTGGCTGGCCTCTTGGTGGGCTGTACTGAACTTGTGTAATCTGATCAGAGTAAGAGGAGGTTCCTTGTGATTTATTTAATAACAAAGTGCTCTTTAACCGCAGGGGTTTCTAGCTTGGTTATTGGGACACTGGTCACATGGTGTTCGAGCTTGGTTGTGGCCTCACTGTGGCAGTGGGATGGAGAGAAGCACAGCACCTACCAGCTACTTGCAAAGAGCATCTTCGGTCAGACCGTCAGATGCACTTTTTGAATTTTTTGCCCCCTCAAACTGTTGTTTTGTACCCAACAATTTTTTAACCGCAAAATCTTTGTCAAATGTAGAACAATGATTGAAAGAGTAATGACACTGCTACTCTCACACAGAAATACTTTTTTGTCGTGAATAAGTTTCGATTTCTTATCACATTTCAAGTATTTCAGTCCAAAGCAACTGTTAGCAGCAAGTTTCCATTAGTTTTTTTTCCCTGAAATGCAAGTTATCATTATTGATGACAAACTGTGCTTTTGCTGAAGGTCGCTGGGGCTACTGGTATGTGTCATTCTTCCAGCAGGTGGCATCAGTGGGAAACAATATTGTGCTCCTGATTGCGGCAGGCAGCAGCCTCAAGGCTGTGTACAAGCTATACCACACCACTGACGATGGCGCAATGACACTGCAGCAGTTCATCCTTCTCTTCAGTGCATTGGAGTTGTTACTGTCTCAGCTCCCTGACATCCATTCTCTCCGGTGGCTCAATGCTATATGCACTGCTAGCACCATTGGGTTTGCCGGGACATCCATTGGTGTCACAATCTATGACGGTAATTTCAGCACACTTAATTTTCAGTCTGCAGGACGTACTGAAATAACTAAATTTGGGTTGATGAACATCAGTTCATATACATTGCAGGATACTTGACCGGCAGAAAGGAAGTCGATTACAGTCTTCAAGGGAACAGAGCAACTAAGATCTTCAGAGCTTTCAACGCATTGGGCACGATAGCTTTCTCCTTTGGCAATGCAATGCTGCCAGAAATTCAGGTGCACACACGAGATATTCAAGTCAGATTCATATAGGAGTATGTAGGTAGTGTTTATTATCAATCTCAAAATCCTTGGGTAACATTCAGAGCACCCTCAGAGAACCGGTGAGGGCAAACATGTACAAAGGCGTCTCAGCAGCGTACACAATCATCGTCATGTCCTATTGGACCCTGGCGTTCAGTGGCTACTGGGCATTTGGTTCTCAAGTCAAGCCCTACATATTGTCTTCCCTGACAGCCCCAAGATGGGTTATTGTCATGGCAAACCTATTTGCAGTAATTCAGATAACAGGTTGCTTTCAGGTAAGCACTTGCTATTTCCTTCTGAAATTTTGTGACATAATTGTCAAGTAACTGTAATTCTTCTCCAAGATATACTGCAGGCCAACCTTTGCGCATTTTGAAGAGCGGGTAAAGCTGAAGAACGTGAGCGGCAAATCCAGGATGTGGCGGCTGATGTATACTTCCACATACATGGCAGCCATCACTCTCGTCTCCGCGGCAATGCCATTCTTTGGTGACCTTGTATCAGTTTGTGGAGCAGTTAGCTTCACCCCTCTGGACTTTGTGCTGCCCGCATTGATGGTCCTTAAGACTAGGAAAGGAAAGATTACTGAAGATTTGGGATTGCAGTGTGCCGTGAAGGTGCTCTGCTTTGCTGCCGCCATACTGTTTTCCATCGTTGGCGCTCTTGCATGCCTCGGTGCTATTAGATCCATCGTCCTCGATATCAAAACGTACAGGTTCTTCCATGATATGTGATGATACTTTTGCAATATCAGGTTGTCGTTGCATCAGTTTTTGTAACACAACAACCGCATTTGGAGCAGAAAAAACAGAATGACAGCGTTCAGATGAATGGCATACTGAATAAGTATACACACTTTGTTCTGTAACCATGAGAATTTCAACAGTTTGTCAGGCAGCCACTTCCGAATGCGTTTGTACAACCGCCATTCCTAAAGGCGGTGAAAAAACACCTGAATGAACCGTTAGGGTACATTTTTCTCGCACGGCCATGAAAGATAAATAGAAATTAAAATCAGTGTTAAAAAGTTTTCGTCTTTTCATGGGTGGCATTTGGAATCCAGTGTGGAGACGCCCTACGACTACTTGTGACACTTGTTATATCAAATGCTTAGCCTTGATCCGCTTCATACACGAGAAATTCCATAAATTTTACTATGTACTCCCAATCGACGTCAGTCAACATTATATGGATACCCCTAATCCCAATAACTAGGGAATTGCTCGACCATCATAGTGGAACACAAACATGCATGTATGGGGGAACGCATGAACGAATTAATAAGAGCATGGCAATAGATGTATTGCGTGATCAATACAAGTAGTATTCTCACAAGTACAACTCTGGATCGAAGGTTATAGAGTGATCATTGACATCTCAATTGCAAGAGGGGTGGGAGAATGGTTGTGGCCAAGGCTAATGTTAGAGCGGTGGCGTGAGAAAGGACTGCGAGATCAACAAAACTCTAAAATAAAGTTGTATAACCCATACAGTGTAAAAATAAAGCACTGTCAATAGGAAAGAGGAGATGGGCACCTCAGCCGAGTGCGTCTCAATAATTCCCATGTGAACTATGTTGATATGTCTTTTTTGCTTATGTAAACTCTATGAGTGTGTTGGCAGACGAATGCGTTGCAATTTGATGTAATAAGTGGGTTGTAGCCTCTTTTGAGGTCTAAGACCAAGCTGCTTTTTCTCAATGTCCAAAAAAGCTAAGTGCGGCTCAAACACGGCCAACGTGGGCATGGCGCAGACGGGTCTGCTAACTTGGATATAGTTTCTCTCTGTCCACAAGCCATATAGCTAGAGAACCAAATGGTGCGATTTTGTATGGCGAAAGACTTCGGGGAAGTTGACTTCGGTAAAGGCTTCTTTTCGGACGTGCGTCCGTTCGTCGACTCGTCCGCACGCGGCCACAGCCGCCCGATGCGGATCCATCGCCGAGTGTTCAATGAGAAAATAACTCATCAAGCCCGCACGTTTCCTGTCATATTAGGTCCCACTCAAAATTCATTTCGTCTCTCTCTCTCTCTCTTTTCCGGCGCGCGGGGCGGCGGAGCGAGCCCGGCTCCTCCTTCCCCTCCTGTCGCCTGGGGCGGATCGGATGTGTGCGCCATCCTCTTCCACCCTCCGGCGTGCGGGATGGAGAGGTGCGAGCCCGCATCTGGGGTGGATGTGCGAGCCAGCCTATTCCACCGTCCGACGCGCGGGATGGCGGTACGAGCCTGCATTCTCATCCCTCCAGCAGCGCGAGCTTCCTTCGGCAAGTGTGTGGCGGAGGGCGACATGAGCTCTCCAGATCTGAAGAGGCATAGCTCACCGAGGAATCGAGTTGTTAAGTATTCACGAGAAGGTGAGTTCATCGATCGACATTTTCCCCTGCTCGCCATACCATTTTCGTTTGGATTTGGGAACTCTAGGGCAACGAGACAGTTTTCCCCCCAAATCCACTAATTAGGGCTCGTGTTTTTTGTTTGTTTCTGTCTGATCTAGTGGTGGTATGGAACCCAGATCCTGGGCGGGCTCAAACGAAGGTGAGGTCATCATTTTTCGACCGCAATCGACCATGTTTCTCGCTGATTCATGAATCATTTTGGTTTCAACCTAATTCAGTGATTTGTGATGTAGCAGAATAAGGATTTGGGAAATGGATTTAGCATGCGAAGGTAGTTTGATTTGATTCTGTCCCTATTTCCAGTTCAGTTTAATCGATGTCCCATTTTCCCTTTGCTTCGTTCTGGGTCATCCATGTCAGTTTGATTCCTGCGATTCTAGATAGCCACAGGCAGCAGTGCGAAGGCGGAGCTGGAGGCGTCAAGGTGTGGGGCGTTGCTGAGTTCGTAGTACTTCAGT
>LAPY01001235.1:61432-89229 GCA_000970635.1 Eragrostis tef
ATCAAAGTAACGAAAAAAGTCAACGGTGTCATATAAAAAAGAATGGAGGGAGTATATGCCTAGCCATCCAGCATTTGCCACACCCTCCTGGTCTCGTGCAATTCTCGCCCCTAATGTAGAAATGAGGGCAGTTGGCAACTTGCCATGGCTCTGTATATATAGTAGCCTGATCCTTGACTAATGCGGAATACATTGAGGTCTGGATAAATCGGATAACCACGCTAGATATAATACGGCACAATTACCACATAGTTTTTTGCTGACGGACAGCCAAAACAAACAGCCCTACATGCATGAATCAAAATCTCAAGGGGTTGAGAGTTTGAAATGCACCTTGAACTGGATGTACGAATATAAACGGGCATCCATATAAATGCATATAAACTCTGCTTCGATTATCTCAAGTATTTAAATGCATACAACAATCAATGTGCGCAAAGCTTAGAAGGTCCAGTGCCAACATAAAAGATATAATCGTTGTCCAGAATATAAACATTTCGGACGACGTACCTAGACAAGTACTTTTCTGAATTTAGCGTAGTCGAGAATGCTTATATTTTAGGAAAAAGGTTACATACTTTCCTTGATAATTGGTGTATAACATAAGAATACACTGCTGGGAAATCCAATAAATGATCCAAGCACTCTAAAAAAAATGATATTACATTTTCCCCAACAATTTTTTGTGTATATATAATCTTTTAGCTATTTGTTTCTAAGACAGCTTTGTATTGCAAATTCACATCTTTCGCTACAGTTCTTGCTAATTACCAACAATGTCATTACCAACAAACTTATTTCCCATAGTCATGTCACATAGTTAGCTAAATATACAGACATTGTTGGCCACTAAATGGAACGTTGTGAAATGCGTCCCCTTTTGGAGTGAGGTTCAAAAATGAGAGTTTTTGAAGATCTCTCGTTGGGAAATGTTGTGCAGGTTATATCACCAAGGTAAAGTGTTTGTGGCCCCTAAAAAGGGTTGCTGGGCTTTTTTTCCGAAAGCAACATGTATAAGAAAGAGACTTACCAATTCTGGATTCCGTGTCAAATGAGATCTTGTGTAAAACACTATCTTAGGTAAGATTCTGAAAAAGGGGGACGGTGATTTGAGTGGAGGCACCTCACTCTGGCTCGTCGGCAGCCGACACCTTTTATGTGACCTCATGATCAGGCTTTGGATGATCTAAAAGCGGCAAGTATATATCCTGCAAGATATACATATATAATTAACAGAGCCACAACTGTACTGACTGTACGAATTATTTATAAATTGTTAAGTGCATACTTTCCGAACCATCATTTTGACCAATCATAATATTTTCGGCAATAATAAGGCCATTAACAGAAGTGTCATGACCATATATAACTAAGCATAAAAATACAATTTAACATGATATTTTTTGAGATTAAACTTAACATGATAATTGAATTCGGCCACTCTATTGATGGTTGGACAACTAGATAAAAGGGTCACAGACTAATTGCCAAATTAGACAATGCCCCCTCGGTTACCACATGAGGAACAATTTGTTGCTTAACCTATTGCTAACTCAGGTTCTTATTGTTTCAAATTCTTATTCTGGAGGAGTTTGAGTACTTCCAGGACAGTACTATACAGTTAGGTCACTGCTCTTTCTCCCCGTCCCGTGGCCAGGTGCTCTACCAGCTGGGCCGTAGAAAATTGAGAGTAGGAGAACCCTGAATGTTTGGGTCCTAGCTTGAATTTTCGCACAACTAGTAATGAAAAGAAGATACATTCTTTGCAGTATAAAGGCTCATCCTTGACGCCTTATCACAAAAGGTTTCTGCATGCCGACAGCTGGGTCGCCATTGTTGATTGTACTAGATAACTTTCTGCTCCTTTAAGGAGACAATGAATCAACCTCGTCAATGAACTGTTCATCTTTATTTAGCTGGCTTTCTTGCCAGGGAAAATGTGAAGCAAAATGTTCCCACTTATCTAGCCAGTTCTTCAAGGCGGGCCAGCTAAGAGAACAAGATTTTCAGTTTACAGGTGCATCCATCAACCACGTGTGAAGTTCGGATAGATTTGTGCCCCATCCATGGGACAGCTTCTTTGGCACCCATATTGCTACTTTGTTCTTTCTTGGAAAAGGATGTGTGCACTCAGCCTTGAAGCACTTTGAAGTTGGGTATGGTCCCTTTGTCTATCGGGCGGGAGAACCCTTGGGACTAACAATCTTTAGTTGATCCTGAAATGCTCCGCTAAACGCTTTAGGGCCAATGGTTGCAAAGCAAACTAAGATCACAACTTGAAAAATGTTTTTTTCCTGAACCTTTTTTATGATACTCAGCTGGTTATTAAGGCACCTCTATTTCTCTTGATTTGCATAACTACGACATACTCCCTCTATTTTAACTGATGACATTAGGACAACAATTTTAATTTTTTTGCGATTGAATTTTAGTTTATTTTTAAGTTCAAAAAGTTGTCCTAATGACATGAATTAAAAACCAAAGAGGGTAAAGAAGTAGTGATCAATGGGGATAATCAATAATGCACTCTTATTAGAAGTTGGAGAATGTTGGAGCACTATACTCCACCACAATTGGACGCGATTAGTCATATGACGAAGAGCAACAGAACATGTCCCCCCCGCTTTCAAGCGCACCTAGCCATTTCCATGCCACACCATGTAACTGGCCTCATCATATATATAACTTCCCTCGCAGAAAATATATATAATTATACATATAACAAAAATATTCGAGCTGGTCCTGGTATTCAAGGGCACTCTTTCTCCCCACAAGGAGCAGCTATGTTGTCTCCCTGTTGGCCGACTTGTGTGCTCCTTAATCTGTCAAGTAACTTGGAGGAAGGAGTAGGGACAAGCCCTATGGCCAGTGAACAAAATGATATGTTCTGCTTCACTGAGACATTACAAAATTTCTGTTTCATGCGCAAGCTTTAGTTTGTGCCATCTTTTCCACTCATTTCCTTCCTTACTCTTTCCTCTACCGACAAAAAAATCTCAGCAATCTCTCTCTCTCTCTCTCTCTCCCTCTTTCACCTTTCTTTTGCTATTTCTGTCATGAAATGGATTTCAACCACGTGTGAAGTTCGGATAGATTTGTGCCCCATCCATGGGACAGCTTCTTTGGCACCCATATTGCTACTTTGTTCTTTCTTGGAAAAGGATGTGTGCACTCAGCCTTGAAGCACTTTGAAGTTGGGTATGGTCCCTTTGTCTATCGGGCGGGAGAACCCTTGGGACTAACAATCTTTAGTTGATCCTGAAATGCTCCGCTAAACGCTTTAGGGCCAATGGTTGCAAAGCAAACTAAGATCACAACTTGAAAAATGTTTTTTTCCTGAACCTTTTTTATGATACTCAGCTGGTTATTAAGGCACCTCTATTTCTCTTGATTTGCATAACTACGACATACTCCCTCTATTTTAACTGATGACATTAGGACAACAATTTTAATTTTTTTGCGATTGAATTTTAGTTTATTTTTAAGTTCAAAAAGTTGTCCTAATGACATGAATTAAAAACCAAAGAGGGTAAAGAAGTAGTGATCAATGGGGATAATCAATAATGCACTCTTATTAGAAGTTGGAGAATGTTGGAGCACTATACTCCACCACAATTGGACGCGATTAGTCATATGACGAAGAGCAACAGAACATGTCCCCCCCGCTTTCAAGCGCACCTAGCCATTTCCATGCCACACCATGTAACTGGCCTCATCATATATATAACTTCCCTCGCAGAAAATATATATAATTATACATATAACAAAAATATTCGAGCTGGTCCTGGTATTCAAGGGCACTCTTTCTCCCCACAAGGAGCAGCTATGTTGTCTCCCTGTTGGCCGACTTGTGTGCTCCTTAATCTGTCAAGTAACTTGGAGGAAGGAGTAGGGACAAGCCCTATGGCCAGTGAACAAAATGATATGTTCTGCTTCACTGAGACATTACAAAATTTCTGTTTCATGCGCAAGCTTTAGTTTGTGCCATCTTTTCCACTCATTTCCTTCCTTACTCTTTCCTCTACCGACAAAAAAATCTCAGCAATCTCTCTCTCTCTCTCTCTCTCCCTCTTTCACCTTTCTTTTGCTATTTCTGTCATGAAATGGATTTTTCTGTCAATTCTTAAAATGTTTTCTCAACAAATTATCTTGAAAATATTTCTCATAAAATATCTTTGTTTCCATAAGCCATATTTTTATCTCACCTGGATGAAACGGGTCTGGGAATAGAGAACCCGGTGAAAATGGGCTGCGGAAAGCTTCGAGCAAATATTTATAATTCTAGTGTGGAACTGAGATGATATTTTTGTACACTAATATTTTTCGGTGACATTTCTGCAGCCATGCCTTTTATTAACACATTTTCTTAGTTAATGCTTTAATTAACACATCAAACAACACTTTACATGATTTTCAATGGCTTGTTGAATGACTCTTTACTAGGAAACTTTGTTAATATATAAACTTACAAGGGAGGTGAGTAGTATCAAACACTACATTAATTCTTCGAGCCTGGATGCATCTTTCATCAATTCTGATGCCCTTAATTATGCTCACCTCCAGCAGAACGGTTCTGCGGAGAGCCGGAGAGGAAACATCTCCATGCACTTGATATTTATCTAGCCCTTCTCTCATTCTTCTCCATGCCACTAAACTTATGAGAGATGAAGAAGTTTCTCCCGCTTGATAAATCGTTTGCCAACCCAGTGTCATAGGTTTTAGACTCCCTTTAAACAATTGTGTAAGAGCGAACCTGATTGCTCCTTCCCTTCAAAAAAACCCCAAAAAAAAAACACAGATTGCTCGTTTCTTTGAGTGTTTGGATGTGCCCAGCCCACGAGCTAAATGACCCTTGCTACGTACAGCATTCCATGTTATCTATATTCCTCCCCCCTTGGATTTCATATGTTGTCACCAACTCCTTTTTTTTTTGCGAAAATGAAAAACATGTCATCAAGAATCGAAGGTCTTGATTCAACATTTGAGAAACTTAGATAATTTTATATGATTATTTGGTGCTTTAGATATCTTATTATGCTAGATTATGATGTCACTTTACATTCAGTACACTCTGCTTGAGAGAGATAAAAAGCCAACCGACGAAAATGGAAATGTGAGAATGAACCCCTCCTTTACATTATAACGTGCCTGAATTCTGAAACAAAAACTTTCCCGGATATTATTGGAAATATTTATTTTTACAAAATAGTATAAGATAATCAAGCAATAAACTGGGGCAACCAGTGGCGGACACAGCTCCAAGTTCGAGGGCAACTAGTGTGGAAGCGCATTCCCATTTCCCAATAGAAGTCAAAGTATTTTTTTCTTTGGGAATGTTGAATACACATTTATTTTGGAGTTTATTTGTAAAACCCAGGTTTTATGGTCATTGTCTCACAAAACCACAGGTATTTTGGCTTGTGTCACTTAACTTCATATTTTATGATCATATTGTTTCACAAAACCCCACATTTTTCAAAAATAGCCATGGATGTGACATGTGATGAACTATCTTTGTGCTTGCATAATCAATTTGATTAACAAAATCATTTAGTTCCCTTGCAAAAAAAAATCATTTAGTTGGATGAACAGACATCTCATCTCCAAATATTAAAGTAGAGTTGATAGGTAGGATTCATGTTATTTTGGCAGTGGTGGGGTTTTATGAAACATTTTGACCAGAATACCCGAGTAAAATGACATGAGCCTGAATATCTGAGGTTTTGTGCAATAAGGAATATAAAATCTGAGGTTTTACGAAATGTACTCTTTATTTTATTAAGTGGTAGAACAAGAAAAGTACAAAACCATCAAGCCAAAGCCTGAAAAGAGTAACTTAGATTAACATCTTGCTCGCTAACTTGAAGTCATAGTATTCTCATTATCATACATGTAATGTGATAGAAACATCTTTTATTGATTGTAATTTACCCTATACTAAATATTGATGGAAAAATGTCGTCTAAGTCTCATGATAGTACCAGGGCTTACAGTTCGATCAATTGTTTTCATATGATTGTACCAAGATCTATTTAAACTCAGTTTGATCCTTTTCTTTAAGATTGACAAAATATACTTTCTTTTCTTTCTAATTCGCATGGGCCTAGCACGGTGGGCATCATTCTCCTTAGCTCAAGGGTAACGACTTCCAAATCGGCTTGTGATTAAGTTGTTCATCATTTCATCCTATTTGAAAGTGCGACAGGTTAGCTAGTTTTGTTTAGAAAACTTACATGAACTTCAGTTATCAAAAACAAAAAGTTGCTACCAGACCTCGTGGTAAACTGTCTTAGAGTGGCTCGGTATTGGGCCGGTATGGAACAAAAACTACTCAGCCTCTCCGTGGGGCAGAATGGAACATCAGTCATTCCAGCCGCTGAGACACGGCATCGAAGAATTCAACGCCCAACGCAAAGCGGTTATGAATCTTCGGCAAGTGGAGTGCCTTATGTTCTGCACACAGCAGCACGACCAATATAGAGGCCCATCACGATTTCCACAATGCCCAGGAATCCATTGAGTTCATGATTTTGTAGTGTGTGAAATAGGCTGAACATGCATGCACCCAATCTGTGTCGACATCCATCAACCATGTCTGCAGTTAGAGATTAGAACGCAGTGCACAAGCCAACTGCTGTGCGGTGCAAGTGACATGCCGGCCTTTGCAGTGGAGGACAAGCAGAACAGAGGCACAGGAAGCTGCCATCCACGGCAAAGATTCAGCTTGTAGGAAGAAAGTACGATTATTACCGATACTTAGCCCCTAAGGCTGCAACTGCTCCATGCAACAACCTGAGAACTATAAAATCATAGGCTGGAAAACATATAAAACCTCCCTTTTTTGTGCAAAAGCTGCAGGAGGGAAGAAACAACTTTATCCGGCAACGCCAGTTTATAATTGGGCCAAGACCACCGAAAGAAGCCACTGCCCAGGTCAAGAACACTAGCGCATACACCAACCACATCACCAAAAAATTTACAGGCACGAGGCATCACATGGGAATCAGATCAGACAACAAGATCACTTTGCCATAGACCCACAGTAACATTACAACCAGACCATTACAAAATCAACTCAATTAACAAATAAAAAAACATGAAGCGGAAACAGAGGAAGTATAGTTTGGTATCACCTGTGCTCTTCTTCAGGGAAGAAGCACCGATGAGTTCATCTGCGGTTGGCAGTAGAACAGTTTGCAGGAGTGGTCGATGGGCACGTGCAGATTAAGCCTCCGATGTAACGAAGGGCTGCTGCGCTGGGGCTAAACTGGAGAGACCAGCGATGGGAAGGTTCTGCTGGCTAGATCGGGGAGGCAAGCAGCAACTGCATTTATGAGTATCACCTTATTTGCAGTGAGATATCCTTCTATCTGCCGCTTGCCTTGCCTCTTCCAACCTTGATTCCACCCATCAACGTTAATGATTTTCCCCTGCAAGAATCAAACACAACAATGTAATATCTTCATGCAGGGACTGTAACAAGTTTTAGTACAAATAAAACCATTTATAATACAAATGTGCATAGCTAACGTTGCGCATGCTAAACAAAGTGAAGTTTATCACCATCTATCTATATGCAATAACTTCCGAGATTATATAAAAGTACTCCTAAGATCACTTTGGATAGACAAGAGCGGGACCAGCAATTGATTCAGATGCAAGGATAAACAAACTAGTGCAGAGATCTGGACGCCTCTTCTGCTGGCAGAATGGAAGAAACGGTCAAAAAGGTTCCATATTAGGTTGGAATGAAACAGGACAACCTAAGAAGGACAATATGGTATTGCAATGCTGATAACCCAAACACTCCAAGAACACAGAACATGTGCAAGTGCCAGCACGTCTACACTCTACAGTAATAATAGAGTTTCTGTCTACTATTGCAACACTACTCTACAAGTCTATATATAGCATCATCAACCTCAGCACAAATATAGGGAAGAAAGCTACATCATTGCTCCATTGCTGTACCTTCACCTAAACAAGTTCATCACAAAACCCATTTTGTGACCTCTTAGTGTAGTATTGCAGTACATTGAAGATGATCAACACATTGCTAATCAGGTCAGTCATCAATTTGTATGCATCGACATTTTTTATTGTTTAATTCCTTGTTCATTTTGCAGTATGAAACGTGCATATATACAACTTGTGTCCCCATAATTAGAACAATGCAGCTTCCTGGTTATTTTTAAATTCAATTTTCCCGACATCAATTACAGCCAAAAGAAAGTGAAATTTTCATAAACAACATAAATAAAACAAACGTTTTAAATGCCAAATAAAAGTATGTATGATGACACCTCAGTAAACATGATTAATTATACAGATATAATAATGCATTTGATGCATCATAAGAACAATCTGCAAGAAACGAATCATTAAACTGTCATAAGTAATCATCACATTAGCCTTTGTACTTTTGTCAAATTAATCTGCAAGTACTTTTGTCAACAATCTGTTTTGGCAGCCTGCACCCATATTAGGTTGTGGAGCTTGAAGGTTGAATTCAGAGAATGGTTCAGATCATGGTGCACAAGGATCAAGCAATCAACAGAGACATGCAGACTGTTTGAAATCATCTGAGAAACGCTCTCGAAAAAAGAAATAATCTGAGAAGAATCAGTTGGCGTTGGATTTTGTTATTCACTTAGTACTTTAGGATCCCTGTTCTTGAATGTAATGAAACTTCCATTTCCTTAAGGTGATTAGCATTTGTTAACACACACGAGTACGGATTTTCATAACACTCGTGCATTAATTTTTCATGTATCTGTTTTCAGTGTATTGTTTATTTTGAAATATTAACATTACCTTCACAAATAGAAAATGGCAAATGAAATCAAGCAATAGTTAGAGAAATCACAAAATGTCAAGCATTATGATCATCCATTTCATTTAGTTACCCACCCATATTATTAAAATGAACAAAATATCTTAACATTGACAAGGCAGAAAAATGACTCGGAACGAGAACGTGAATTCATCTCATGTAGTTATACAACTGCCATCTTAACCAAGTCTAGCATGAAATTTGGCATATCATTATTTCTTAAGACAAATCACAAAGATGATTAACAGCTTACCCAAATTTATTCGTTTCCAATAACTAAACATCAGTATTTGCCACAAAAATGATTGCATTAGTATTATGATAAAACTAAGGTCCACAAATTTAGATGACTATACACTTATTGGCAATCAAAAAATATTTGCTGCCTCATCTTCCAAAACATGGTCTTTAAAAAAGTTGCTCCAAGTATCAAAATTAGCATATCATCAGTTAATGTGAGAATTGAAGTATGATCATCTTTATGTGATAATTAAATTAAGAATTAAGAAAAAAAATCAGATTGCATAGAGCCTGAGTCTACCAATATTTGAATAGACCAGGAGCACCGTCAGGCAATGTGAGAGAGAGACCCAAATTACAGTCAGAGGTACACGACTAATTGCTTTGGTTATAACATTGATACACACATCAAGATGGGAACAATCCTAAGCTAAACTGCAGCATCTCTCCAGTTTAAGCAGTTTTATGCAAGTTTAGAAGTACAAACCTACCATATATGAATTATAGTAGGTTGACCAATGATACATTCTCTTTGATATTACTAGCAGGAAAAGCATTAACATGTTATGAGCAACTAGCAGTTGGTTCGAGATATCTGAAAGCAAAACTTTGTTCGCTTGAACTGCCTTTTAGCAAGTCCAAGGGTGAACTTAGTTTCGATTATCCAGCAAGAAATTAAGTTAGAGAGCTTAGCAATATCATGCAGTGGTCTCATCCAAGGACTAATCCTTTTCAGTCCTTGGTGTACCGTTTCCATTTCAATGTAAAATTAATGAACAAAGTTCAGAGCTCGCACATATGTATTCTAGCTTCTTTAAGTAATTTATGTAACACCCAACATGATATCAGAGCAGAAAACTCCCTACACTGAGACATGGTAATAAAATCAGAGCATTGCAGCATAAAAGTCATAAATACTCCAGAGTGAAGTCTAAAACGTTACTTCATCTTATAAATTAATAAAGATCACTTGCAAAAATTAAATTTCAAAATGCTGCTTACCTTGATTTTTCCATGAGTGGAACTGAAATCCACACACGGTGGCATATTATGTACACAGGAAACAAAAATATTTAGGTTCTGCAGAAGTGAAGATAAAAAAATAAATAAAGTTCTGATAAAATGTGAAGAAATGGGCTCAGATGATAATACATGCAATTTTAGTCTTCCAGTAGTAATGGGCTCAGAAACGGATGAATGAATGAACTCACTAACAAAGACATCCTGGACGAGATGATCAGGATAGCCAACTGGAATCAATCATTCTGAGCTAAGAATAGTAATACAAAATCTTGAAATTAATGACTAATACATGAGGTGCTACACTGGCATCACACTATAGTGTATTGGAACACATGACTTGCATGACCTCCCAGAGGTCAAGTCCCTAAGGGCCAGAACCAATCCTTATATAGGAAAACAAGCGGACTGAAGATCTCATTGTAGCCGGCATAGCCCCACCACTATGAAACAATGACGACACCGGTCTTGTTAGTGGAGTTGGTTATCCATCTACATTTAATGTGGACCTATCCATAGAAATCGGGCATTGCAATGTTTAGCAAACAAATACCAACGTTTGAGAAGATAATAAATAGATAGTGACAGAGTTCGTCTGTCACATAAGACTCCTGCAAGGCGATGATCATGGAAATTTCCCATTAGAACACACACAAGTCAATACAAAGCAGGTGAAGTTGTTGAACTGGTAGGTGCTTGTTGATTAAATCATAGGGCATTGAGACTGACATTATTTGCAATTTGAAGCACATTTTCAGCTCAGCATATAGGACAACTCAAAGCAAAGCAACTGATATGAATAAAAGGAGAGTAATCATTTGATGCTAGGACATAAGCTGAGGCATTCTTTGTAGAAAAAACACTTGCTGACAACTATGAATGTGAATGTTAGGGGGATATCTCATTATATCTATTGGTACTGCAGTGTCCAACAGCCATGTTTGATATGTGGGGCCTCATGTACAAGAGGTGCAAGAAGCTGCCTACGGATGCGGCATGGCATTGAGGTCCAGTGCCACCACCTCACGCTAACAGGCACCATGCCATTCCACCCACCAATATCCCTGCATGACTATAGCATGATACATATAACATCACATATAGCTATGAATTTTAACACAGATTAAATGATTAATGAGAACTTTTGCAGTTCCGAAAAAATTGGATACAAGTATCGTGTACATATGAAAATGGTATATCAACACTCTATATAGGGCATGCAAGTGTAACCGTTTCTCCACCTTTAAGCTGGTTCGATGCCACAATGTGTAAAGTAGAAAAAACTAACTTAGCATAATCATATCTCTAGTTTAATTAGCAAAAATATGAAATAAGTTAAACAAACACAGTACAAAACAGGAATACAGCATGATCCCATCCAAATGCATGATTACAACTAAAAGGACTAAGACTAGCACAAGAGAAATAGCAGCCTAGGTTCAGTTTATATAATTTTGTGCAATCTTTCATGGACCCTGACATCACAACTAACACTGATTCATTTACCTAATCCCCAAAGCCGGGTGACAAATGCACTACAATTTTGAAATGTTTTAGACAAAGCAATGCTTATATAAAGAAATTTGAGGATCATCAGACATTCCAGAATTCGGATCAATAGTCCAGATAACATGCTTGTACTAGAGAATGACAAAAACTGAAAATCGCAACCATGTTTCATTACTGAAGTATCCAAGAAACTATAAAAACACACTGGTCTATTGATCAGTATCCCCTTTAGTAAATAAGTGGACACCAAACTCTATTCACGGTTTACCTGGCTTGATCCTCAAAAAGTACGGCAATTTCATCTAGCAAATTTCGATTTTGTTATTCAAGCCTAGCAAACACCAATATTTACCACTCCAAGTCCAGAACAAACCCAAACGCAGGGGCGAAATTCCCCGCAACTAAGTACCAACCACAGCCCCATTTACATCAGGAGACCCCAGAGCTACTTAATTGACCGATTCAACGGTCGTCCCTCAAAATCCCATAACTGCTGACAATCACAAAAAGGCAACAGAACACTCACTGCAAAGCCACTCATTTCAAGCTGTCAAAGGCAGCACAGGGTTTGGCTCTGGTAAACCGTGACAAAATGGCGCGACAATAAGACCTCTGTGGGCGCAGACAACATGGGGCCAATGCCTTAATCCTACGACATTAGCTTCAATTCGTGGCATTTCTTTTCATGCCAGCACACACCACATCCAGAACGCTGCCCAGGACCACAGCAGATGTGTGATCCAATGACCTCACAGTATCGCCTTGCTACGCAACCGCACCGATCTGCCGCAATAAAAAATTTGAAAACAAATTGGGGAAGAATGCACGAGTAGCGCAAGCTGCGCTGGAATGGAATCGAACCTTGGCGAGGAGGGGCGGGGCGGGGCGGAGAGCTTCGAAGGCCCAGTACCGACCGGTAGGTCCGCGACGCGGCACCGCGACGGCAGCGGAGCAGATGGACACGAAACCCTAACCCCTTGCTCGCCCGGAGGACAGCGCGGTAGCCGCAGCGTGGGAAAGCGCAGGGCGGGATGCGCCGCCGCTTCATTACGGGTTTCCCGCGCGAATAGGGAGGCAATTTACGCTTTTGCCCCTCTGCTCCTGCACCGCACACCTGGGCGGGCGGGCGAGCACGAGGGCGCCTCCCTCGCCATTTGACGCGCGGTGGGGAATCGCGTCGGCCGGGAGGCACCTGCTGCTGCTTTTGGGTCCCCGCGGCGGCAAGGGAAGACTTCGATCGATGCGCCGCGGGAGGTCGACGAGGGTCTTGGGGCTCTTGGCACGGCAGGAGCCGAGCGGAATCGAGAGGTTTGAGATTTTTGGGGAGGCGCGGGTGTGACATGACGACAGTACATTACTCTTTTTCAGCTCGGATGTTCATTAAAAATTTTCACTTATTTTTAACAAAATCGGTTCCAAAATGTCAGATCAATTTTGGTGACAAAAAATATTCCAAAAAAGTGACCTTTCAAACCAATTTATACTACAATTTTGCATAAACATTATAAAACAAAAGTTTCAGCCGCATGTAAAAAGACATTATAAAATTTTAGTTTGCACGGAGGTTGCTATCACAACTATAAACATATCTCAAACTTTATGTCTTATGTTGAAGAGGGCATTATGATGATGGTTGTTTATTATCACCAGACATCACACTCTCAGTTCACTGGGTTAGGTTCAATGAGCAAATATGGTTGCATAGGGCTAGCGACTGAGAAAGTAAGAGGCGTTTTAAGAAAGATGTCATATCGCAAAGAAAGCGTTGTGTGGCTTTGGTCTCTGTTCCAGGCCAGCTTGGCCGGGTCATTTCACACGGCATTGTTTTGCTCTGACTTAGCACACATCCTCCTTTCTTTCGGTGCGTCCATGTAAAGGATTACATGGTAGCTTCATGGTGAGAGAGAATCTTGTTAACATGCCCACTTGGCGAGGTTATTGCTCGGGTCTACACTATACAAAATATCTCTCTCTCTTTGTGTGTGCTTGTGTGTGTGAGCACACGTGGTGTTTCATTGTACTTATAGTATTTTTATGTCGTGGAGTCTATCTCACAACAAATTCAGAATAGTGTCATTTGTAGACCGTATTTGTGTATGTTGTAACTGTGGTTCCAACCTCTAGATCAAGATTCCACATGAATGTTGCGGAAAAATTGTTCCGTTAGAATAAGATACTCGTGGGTGCATGTTTTGAAGTAAATGTAATGATTTTTTTTTTGAATTTTCTTGCTGGTAGTCCTGATTTCGCTTGAAGATTCACATCTAGCCCACTACACGTCAATTTTGGACTATTCTGCAAGTTCATATTCTCATGGAAAGAAAATGTGGGTTCCTTACTATGTGAAAATGGCTTTCCTAATAGACTTATAAGTATTAGTACATGGCTACAAATAGTTCCGCTATAGCTTCACTGTAGCTTTTTGAGACATGTGCCTCGACGGTATTACAAATATTACCGCTAATGCCGCTAACTCCGCTATAGAGTTAAATAGCCCCGCTAGTTCATTCGCTGCCTTCTCTATACCTAAGTTACAAACTTACGTACTTACGATTTATGATTCATCCGCTATCGGCGCTTCTGATTTATGATTCGTAAATCGTAGTTCAAACAGGATGGTGAATTTGCTTGTTTATAGTTCAAGTTGCGTCTGTTTTGATTTTGTTGAACTGTTTTGCCACTAGGAAAGATGTCAAATACATTCTAGGATGATGATATGCTTTGATAATAGCACGAAACACAAGCTAAAATCGACGAATTTACTAATATTTTATTCAAAGTGTGTTTTATTTTACAAACTACTATTGGTAATAGCCGTCGCTATAGCCGCGCTATAGCTTTTATAGCTTTTTCTAAAAGCACTCCGCTAAACTATATAGCCCGCTATTTACAACCATGTATTAGTATGACAATAATTCTTGGGTATTGTTCTAACCCCTATTAAATGGGAGACTGGATGTAGAGTCGACCGTACTGGTGCTTCGAAAGATAATAACAAATGCAATGTGGAGACGGCTTTTGTTTTTCTTCTCTTTTTTGATCTTTTGTTCATCTGTGTATGTTTGAACGCTTTGTTAGAGCCAAGCTAAGATTTATACATTCTTTCCATTTTTAAAAGGAATTTAATGACGAGTGACATATTACCTTCTAGGAGGTAATTGGCTAAATGGATAATCTAATATACTTATTTGAGACTACACGTAATATCTATCACTCTCTTGCTTTAAGACTTTGCTGTGGTGGTGGTACCACCATGTGTTGATAAAATCCACCATGCCAGTACGATTTAAATACATTTAATTATTCATACTGTCCCAAGTAAGCATAGAAGTTCATGATTGAAAAGGCCATTAGAACGAGTTTTTTTTTTATTCTCATTAGAACGAGTTAGTGACTGCGCTGCGCATGACGGCTCTGATGTTACCACTCCTTATTAAAAAGAAAAAGAAAAAGAAAAACTCTTTCGCGTCCACGAACACCAAGGGCTCAAATGCAACTTTGGTTAAACCCAGAGGTCCGAAAGGTGAATAAGAGGATATGCGAAAAGATCCCAATCCAATCGATGTTAGTTTTGACTACGGCCTGCTCCAGACTCCAGTGCCGCTCCGCCGTAGGCGCTGCGGTCCTCTTCCTCTCCGCCTCGTACTCCCACGCCCGTCCTCTACCTCGCGGATCATCGCGGCGGCGCAGGTGAGCTCTCTGAAGAAGAAAAACCCAATTCTCTCTCTTTTTTTATTATTGCGATTTTGTCAGAGTTGGGTTAGAACAGATTAGGCGCGTTATCATGTCTGTTTGCGCGATTCTTGGTCCGCTAGTGCGAGCGAAGTATCAGTAATTCGTTGAATACTGTTGTTTCTTCTAGCGTGCCACAAAGTGGCAATGGCGGTATGAAATTGTGGTGGCTTTAGTTTGATTTCTGAATTATGGAAGCATTCAGCTAATCTGAAACAATAGATGGGTATATATGAAGTTAATGTATCTGAAGTTTGGCGAACCGGAGGATGCCATTTGGTCTTCAGCTTTCTTCTCGCTTCAGTTCTTGTTACTCAGTGTATGGATCAGAGCAGATGGAATATTTTGCATGACTGCTGATGTGTTGGTTTTGCTAAGATAACGAGTTGTAAATGACTACCTGTATTAAGAAAATAAGTCCTTCATGATAAGGATGACAAGTGATCGAGGCCAATTGTACATGATCCATGACTTTGTTGCCATGCATTTTTTTTTGTCTAACGTAGTTACGTAGGCTAACTAAAGAGTCGCACTTGAAAGCTGTTTACTTCATATCATCCATTGTTCCTTGTTGACGTTTGGATTTCATAGTATCATCATGTGGGTGATGCTGATTTGACTTCTTTGACTTCACAGAATAAGCAAGGCGTCGTTGCACTCAGTAGCCATGGCTACATCACAGGTCTCAGAAGCAGCAGCTGACAAAGGGTTGCCATTGGGGATGGATGCCTCCATGGTGGACGAGTATGCTGCCCAATCAAAGTTACTGCAAGAATTCGTCAAAATCCCAACTGTTGGCAAGGCTTGGATCTTCAATTCGAAGAAAGGTATGTGCTGTTGTTGCTGACCAGTCTTTGCAGAACTTGAGGTTCCTTACTGTTCTTCTGGTGGTCTGCAGAAAACACATCCAGAGCCGTGGTATCTATTGGCCAATCGGATCTTTTGGCCAACAAGAAGAGAAAGTTCCTTTTGAATTCTCATATCTCAAAAGGTGCCTCAAAGTCTGTGGACTTCCAGTGGTCTCCCTTCCCAACTGAAATAACTGGCGTGTCAGCAGTAATTCCATCGCCATCGGGAGAAAAACTCCTGTTAGTACGGAATTCTGAGGATGATTCCCCTACAAAACTAGAGATTTGGGGCCCTTGTCAGTTGGAGAACGAGATCCATATTGCAAAGTCTGTTCATGGATCACTTTATACTGATGAATGGTAAATTTCCTCTTTCTTTTCTTATATGCATTTCTTTGCTTTAGCATCGCAACTTCGCCTTGCTTATGCCTGGTTATGCTCTAATGCAGGTTCGAAGGAATATCATGGAACCAAGAAGAGACTTTCATAGCTTATGTTGCTGAGGAACCTCCTCAACCAAAACCAGTTTTCAATGATTATGGGTACATGAAGGATGGATCATCTGAAAAGGACTGCAAGAGCTGGAAGGGACAAGGTGATTGGGAGGAAACCTGGGGAGAAACCTATTCCAAGAAAAGAATACCTGCATTATTTGTTGTCAACATTTCTAGGTATGTTGATCACCCTGAAGAGATATTTTGCACAACATTGCATGCTTACGAGGAATATCATGACCTGTTGCAGTGGTGAAGTTCGATCTGTGAAGGGAATACCAAGATCGTTAAGTGTTGGCCAAGTGATCTGGGCTCCATCATCTTCCTATAGCCTGGTTTTTGTTGCATGGTCATCTGAAAATGGTTTCCAAGAGACACCGAGGAAGCTTGGTATCAAATACTGCTATAACAGACCTTGTAGCCTGTACACTGCTCCTGATCCTTTCAGAGAAGAAGCCGAGAAACCTTCAACCAAGTGAGCACACTAATCCCTTAAATCCCAAAATATTTAGAGAAACATATTTTTGAATAAAACATGTTTTATATTAATATGTGTTTTCGATATATATCATGAGGCGTATGGCTTTTTTTTAAAAAAAATTCTGACCTCATCTTTTTTTTAATAATTGGTATAGCAGCAATAAGGGTGAAATTACAACTATGCTCAAGTTAACCGCTGAGTTGAGCAGTGCTTTCTTCCCACGGTTCAGGTAGAAATACCTCTTTTTATTCAGTTCCGTCCCTCTGATCAGAATGTGCATTCTGACTTTTTCGGACTGACCTGAACTACACTATTTTATCAATGTTGCTTGGTATGTCTTTTTGTTTTGACATTTACTATTTTAAGGTGTAGTTGTTCCCTTTTTAATGAGTCAAATATACATTATGATCCTTCAACACAACAAAGCCTTTTAGTCCTAAGCAAGTAGGGTAGGCTAGAAATGAAGTCCAAAGGATCTTAATAATTTAGTCATGGTTCTGGCATGTGGATATCTAATTTCCAGGCTTCCCTGTCCATGGCTGGTTATTTGGTGATATCCCACTCTTCCAACATAATAAATCCCTATTTAGTTTTTTAGGTGAATCTCTATTTGATTGAAAACTAAAGGGCTATCAACTCATCATCTCCCTCTTTTTGCCATCGATTCTGGACTCAATATTTTAAGATATTTCTGCATGTCGTAAATTTATTCTCCATTTATACCCAAAAAAGTTTGTTCCTGAGTTATATTTTTATTTTGATGCCTGGATAGTAACACTACATTGTAAGGTGAACTAACAATGTTTTTATTCCATAGTCCGGATGGGAAGTATCTTGTGTTCATCTCAGCAAAGTGTGCTGTAGATAGTGGAGCACACAATGCCACAAATTCAATGCACAGAATTGAGTGGCCTGCAGATGGTAAACTGTGTGGAAGCCTCGGTGTTGCTGACGTGGTATGTGATCTTTTTGTTTCTGTACCATATTTAGAGGAAATTCCTTGTTTAGCCCTAGAAAAGTTACTGGTTCCTTTCTTGGCCCAATCTGAAAAAAAGTTGCCTCTATGACCCAAACCGCAACTTTCATTCCTTTTCTGGCCCTTCCGTCAATTTCGAGTGTTAAAGGTGTTAAATGTGTGCTGAAATGACCATTTTGCCCCTGAGTTGAATAAAAATGTAAAATTTATTTTCAAAAATATTTATTTTTTCTGAAATTTCAGAATAACATAAGCGCACAAGATTTCATATTACGAAAAATTTTGGTCAACTTCATTTAATAGATCTTGTACACTTAAATTTCAGAACAATTAAATAATTTTGAAAATAAATTTTACATTTTTATTCAACTCAGGGGCAAAATGGTCATTTCAGCACACATTTAACACCGTTAGCACTCAAAATTGACGGAAGGGCCAGAAAAGGAATGAAAGTTGCGGTTTAGGCCATAGAGGTAACTTTTTTTCAGATTAGGCCAAGAAAGGAACCATGAACTTTTCTAGAGCCAAATAAGGAATTTCCTCCCATATTTATCTATGTTTGGTTATTTTTTGCTTTGAATTTTTTTTGCACCATTTCTGAATAATATGATGCACCGATGTACCTGAAGATTCTGCCCTGAGTTTTTTTTTTCTTAATATAATGATACACAGCTCTTCCGTGTGTTTGAGAAAAAAAAATGCTGCACTGAGTTTCAGATATTTCGTTTCGCTTTTGAGTTAGCAGAAGCTGATGGAGTCATATATTGGGCTTCATTGAAATGCATGGATTCATATTCACTTAAAAGTGAAAACTAAATTTTTGATCAAGGGTTTATCTATGATTCTCCTTATTGGTACTTCTTTCAGGAAATGTGCATTCATGCATATATTATTCAAACTCGTGTACTGAAAATGCTAATTAATTATCTAGGTGCCAATTGTGATGTGCCCCCAAGATGGCTGTTTCCCTGGGCTATACTCCTCTGGCTTACTTACGGATCCATGGCTTTCTGATGGTCGAACTATGATTCTCTCTTCTGTTTGGGGAAGTAAGGAAGTAATACTTTCTGTAAATGTTGCGAGGTGATTGCAATCATATATCTGTCCCCTGGTAGATTGATATAATTAGTATCAATTTGTTTATTCATTTGCAATCTTTTTTTTATGCAGCTGTGAAGTTTCAAGAGTTAGTCCGCAGGATTCAGATTATTCATGGAATGTTCTTGCACTTGACAAGAATAACATTCTTGCAGGTAACCCTATAATTATACATGACTACTCTAATCTGTGGGATAACTTTCCTTACTTGTGTACCTTTTCAACATTTTCCAGTTTCCAGCAGCCTTATTACACTGCCGCAATTATATTATGGGCTTGAGGTATCTCAAACTGAGAGGCAGTGGGAGTGGCAGGAAGCTTCAACACCATTTCCAAGGCCCTCTGATAAGGTTTAGCGAATAAAACGCTGCATGTCTATTGTTATTCTGAAATGTAAAGTGTGTAGTAAACAATCTGTGATGTATTTTTCAGATCAGCTCCATAGTAGCAGAGCATAAGCTCAGTATACTCAAAATCCCTATTAGCAACCCTTCTGACAAACTTGCAAATGGTATGAGAACAGCTCAACCCTACTTAGTCCCTTTACATATTAAATTTAGCAGTTAATATTCTATTGTTGGAAATTTCTTTCAGACTTAATGAAGTTGCTAGTTTCTTCCTTTCTGAACTACTTCCACATTTTCGCTGGGTGTGCTTGCTCCACTGGTCTATATAGGGCACCCAAACATTCGTACCCTCAACCTTGTAATACTTGACCTGCCTTTTTTTTACACTGTTTAGCCTACGATTCCTCAGCAAAGTATAGGTTTGGTTACACATATGTAGTACTACTGAATTCGTGTTTGAACAAAGTATATGTCGTAAAAGCACTGTCAAACTTTGGTCAAACTGCACCTTTATAAATTAATGGTGTATAGCATGCTGTGAGTTATAATACAATGTATATGTGTTGTACTATATCAATCCAGCCTAGCAGCTCTAACATGCATTTATGTAGCTTATGAATTATGATAGTCCACTGTCCAAATCATTTATGTGATGCTGGAAAATATACTGTATAAGAATATTAGCACTACCATTGAATTCGTTTGATACTCCTCCACTAATTTATTCATGTCTCCAGAATTTTTACCGAAATGCTCTTTCTCACATTATTTTTTCATCTATTCAGGGGCGAAGCTGCCTTTTGAGGCTATTTTTGTATCGCATAAAGATTCTGCAAGTAGTCCAACAATTGTTGTTCTTCATGGTGGACCTCACTCAGTTTACCCATCAAGTTATTCAAAATCACTGGCTTTTCTTTTTTCACAGGGATATAATCTTCTTGTTGTGAACTACAGGTGAGTTTTCATATCGCTACTGATATGGATTTTGGAGCAAAAGGATACTTTGATCTTTATCTCTTTTCTATGTGTTTTGTTTCTTAATATTGGCATGGAAAATGCACCCTTTTTTTTTAAAGCTAACAGCATAAAAGTTGTTCTGTTGTTTAGGGGTTCGTTAGGCTTCGGGGAAGAAGCATTGCAATCTCTTCCTGGCAATGTTGGCTCTCAGGTGCACCATTATTAATGTATTTCAATAAACTGAAAATATACTTGTGAAACGCCAGAATTTATCATTTATGCCATTCCATGCAAACCTACATGCAGGATGTGAATGATGTGTTGACAGCTCTGGACCTTGTTATAAAAAGAGGACTAATAGATCCATCGAAAGTTGCTGTCGTTGGAGGTTCACATGGAGGTTTCTTGACCACTCACTTGATTGGCCAGGTTATTTTATTGCCTTTGTTGTTCATTGTATCTTGCAAAATCTCATCCTGTTCAGAGCTCATGCTTTAAATCAAGATTCTGTTGTTTCCTAACCATATCATAAGTATTCATTATGATCTTGTTGCACATGTTAAATTACATGTATGCCTCTGGCGTTTCGACGCCTTCATAAAGCAAAATTTGAGTAGTTATTAGAAAGTTACAGTTTTCCGGGCAATATTGTAATTTGAAAGGGGAGCGTCCAGGGTAAGGAAGCTGGGCATGGTGGGTAATGTCCATGAATTAGATTACTGAAACTCTGTCCTTGACTTCCGTAATTGAATTTATAACAACAATTAGAATGAAATCAGTTCAAATTACTTTATGATTGATACCTAGCAGTACAATGTTAAGTTAGGATATATGTCTCAAAGAAATACTCCAATGTACACTGGTATTTACGCCTAGCTTTCGCCGGTGAAATGACTATTGGAGGCAGATGAACTCCAAGCCTTCGAGGGCAGCGTTGCTTAAGAAAAAAACCAGGAGATGTCTCTCCCTTGGTCTGTTTTTTTTTAATAATTATTTTTACACCGTTATTTAGAAACTGGAGCTTAAAATCATCCCTTTCGATGATTAACTGAACTGTGTGGTGATACCCCGGTGTGTCTCCTGACTTTAAGATCTGTGGGGCAATATCGTTACATAAATATTTTATTTGCTTTGGAAAATATCTAGGAGTTGATATAAGAAATGCTTCCTTGCAAAGCAAAAACAAAAAACAAAAAAACTTGAAACTATTCTGTTCAGATTGCGGATTTGAAGAGATCAAGAGACATAAGACTGACAAACATCACATGACCTTTTATTTATCAAGGTTTCTGGGATCACACATTGTTATTATGTACATGTTTGATTGATTGCAGGCTCCAGACACATTTGTTGCGGCAGCTGCTCGAAAACCAGTGTGTAACTTATCAGCAAAAACAAAAAACAAAAAAACTTGAAACTATTCTGTTCAGATTGCGGATTTGAAGAGATCAAGAGACATAAGACTGACAAACATCACATGACCTTTTATTTATCAAAGTTTCTGGGATCACACATTGTTATTATGTACATGTTTGATTGATTGCAGGCTCCAGACACATTTGTTGCGGCAGCTGCTCGAAATCCAGTGTGTAACTTATCATTGATGGTTGGTACCACTGACATCCCTGATTGGTGCTTTGTCGAGGTCTATGGTAAAGAGGGGAAAAACCACTACTCAGACTCTCCTTCAGTAAACGGTCTTAGTCTATTCCACCAAAAATCACCGATTTCACATATTTCAAAGGTACATGTGGATTCTGTATTTTTCATACAACAACAACTTCTGAAATCTTTGCTTCAAATAAGCATAGAGTTGGCATCTTTAAAGGAAGATATTATGAGGCTGTCATGCAAAATCAACTGCTTGAAAAGTTTAGTGATGTGCAGGTTAAGACACCAACACTCATTCTCCTCGGAGCACAAGATCTCCGAGTTCCTGTTTCTAACGGCCTACAGGTATCTCCTTGCGCTTCTGTACTTATCTAAGAGCTAGAGGAGGTCTGTTTCATATCTTCAGCTTGTGAAAGTTTAACTGGTGGCATTCCTGATATTGTTTGTAGTGACGGAAATTTTGTTTTGTATACTCTGCTTGTATTCAGCTTGGTATTCTTTTTGGTATATACTTTGCTTTAGGCTTAACTCTTGCAATATTTTCAGTATGCAAGGGCTTTAAAGGAGAGGGGGGTCGAATCTAAACTTATCGTCTTCCCAGAAGATATCCATGGAATCGATAAGTTAGTCACTTTCTTCTTCTGTTTTCTGTCCCATGAATACCGAACCATGTCCAACAACTTCGGATCTCATCTTACTGAATCACCTCCCTTCTCATGGTGCAGGCCACAGTCTGATTTTGAAAGCTTCCTCAACATAGGGATTTGGTTCAAGAAGCACTTGAGCAAATAAACAGATTAGGGCTACCCTGCCAGATTCATGATGTACATTTTTATTGTTTTAAATGCTTGTAATTGGGCCAAAGCATCCGAGAGCACGGTTCATTTACTAAGTCTGACGCTGCCAAGCATTCGAACAGAATGACACAGCTCATTGTGGTTCAGACGTCATACAATGGAAATGATGTAATCACCTATTTAACTTCCTCTTGTCTTTATATAAAACAAGTAGAGTGATATTGGCAACACATCTTCTTTTTTAGATAATGAAAAAGTGTTTCCGGCCTTTTGCATACTTGATGCATACAACCCAATTGCCAACACATTTGTATTAGTAATCCTGAAGTTTCCATACTAATCCTTTGGACTTCAATTTCTATGAAAGTGGCATATTCAATTTTTAGGTTATATGATATCAATTAAGGTTGGTTTCATAATGTGAAGAAAAGGACAAGCGGATAAAGTTGGAACGGCATCTTTATACTTGTCATCTTGTGCACTCTTTAGGAGCGGTGGTTGCAAATCTGACACCTTATTGTTTGATTCCTTCGTCATGTGCCTGTGGGGGTATATGTGGACACCAAAATTTGACATTTTCTTATCGTTAAAAAAATTACGTTTGTGGTTCCTTTTTTTTGCTAGTTTTAAGCTGTAACAAGCAGTATTTTACACGTTCTCAAAATTTGATTAACCAGTATTATAGGACCTTGGTGTCAAGCTGGCACAGAAGTAACCACTATTTGGTGCCATGTGATCCAATGCTATGATTAGGTGTTATTGAAAAATATAAAATGCGTGAGGGATCCTTCAAAAGGTACTGCATGCTGGACTCAACTACTGCCCCCGGCGCTGCTCTACACTGCAAAAGCAGAAAATTCTCTGTAAGTATTCTTCCTTCTCTTTGTCTCACAAAGGCTGCTCGAAATTATTGTTTATTTTCAGTTCTGTTGCTATGGAATTTCTTAACTTTTTTTGCTGGAGAAGTTGCTTCCTTCTGTACTCCGCTTCACCCGCTTGTCTGCTTACTGTAGTTCACGACTAGTTCATGGCGCCTATGATCAATTTCCCCTCAATCGAATTAGATAACCTCCAAGATCAACGCATGTTTATGTAGGTCAAATCGATGAACAGGCTAATTGGCAACACATCTTCTTTTTTAGATAAAGAAAAGGCGTTTCCCGCCTTTTGCATACTTGATGCATACAACCCAATTGCCAACACATTTGTATTGGTAATCCTGAAGTTTCCATACTAATCCTTGGGACTTCATTTTCTATGAAAGTGGCATATTCAAGTTTTAGGTTATATGATATCAATTAAAGTTGCTTTCATAAAGCAAAGAAAAGGACAAGAAGATAAAGTTAGAACGCATCTTGTATTCTTGTCATCTTGTGCACTCTTTAGGAGCGGTGGTTGCAATTCTGACACCTTATTGTTTGATTCCTTCGTCATGTGCCTGTGGTGGTACATGTGGCCATCAAAACATTTGGTATTTTCTTATCGTTAAAAAAAATTCGTTTGTGGTTCCTTTTTTGTTAGTTTTAACCTGTAACAAGCAGTATTTTACACGTTCTCAAAATTTTATTAACCAGTATTATAGGACCTTCGTGGCAAGCTGGCACAGAAGTAACCATTATTTGGTGCCATGTGATCCAATGCTATGACTATGATTAGGTGTTACTGAAAAATATATAATGTGTGAGGGATCCTTCCAAAGGTACTGCATGCTGGACTCAACTACTGCCCACGGCGCTGCTCTACGCTGCAAAAGCAGAAAATTCGCTGTAAGTACTCTTCCTTCTCTTTGTCTCAGAAAGGCTACTCGAAATTATTGTTTGTTTTCAGTTTTCTGTTGCTATGGAATTTCTTAACTTTTTTTGCTGGAGAAATTGCTTCCTTCTGTACTCCGCTTCACCCGCTTATCTGCTTACTGTAGTTCACGACTAGTTCATGGCGCCTATGATCAATTTCCCCTCAATCGAATTAGATGACCTCCAAGATCAACTCATGTTTATGTAGGTCAAATCGATAAGTCGTGTGCACTCTCAATTGTTCTTTTGACTGGTGCACTCTCAATTGAAATCATAGATCATCCAGGCTTTCAGATCTTTCTTGAATTTGGTAACTTGAGTCCCAGTTTTTCAATGGAATTTAAGAACAGGTTGGACTATGTTCTAGAAATTATGTTAGATCAGAAGCTTGACCCTTCAAACTCTCTTGAAATTATGTTAGTTAGTTGGAACCACATAAGAGTTTGAGTGCAGACTGAGCGGTGTGCTCTAGGAGTTTGACAACATTGTACTGCTGTCCGCACTTCGGATGTGCTCTCGTCTATGAGATTGACAGAAAATTCACTTGAGCTCTCGTGCAGCATGCATAAAAATCTATGGCCAACAAATTCACTTGAGTTCTCCAGCGTGCATAACAATTTATCTTTGTTAAAAATGCAGAATTATTCTTAGCCTAGTAGATTGCGCCACTCCAATCAGTTGTAAAAGTGTCACGTATTCTTTGTAGAAAGAAAACCGACTTGGAATAATAATGGATCCAATGACATCTGAAGAATATGCATCCCAATCCAAGTTACTGCAACAATTCACCAATGTCCCAAGCATCGAGAATGCTTGGGTTTTCAAAACCAGCAGCGGTATGAACGTGGAGCTCCCATTATATACTTGATCCGGAATCATCATTTAGTTATCTTGATATTTGTACCACGCTGGCATAAATAGTGCTTGCTTCATGATCACAGATGACAGATCCACAGCAATGTTTTCCATCAGCCAGCCAAACCTACTGGCGAACAGCAACAGAAAACATATTCTATGTTCTCATATTACGAAAACTGATGCCACTTCTCTCCATTTCCAATGGTCTCCTTTTCCCATTGAAATGACTGGAGTTTCCGTTATCGTGCCATCGCCTTCGGGATCAAAGCTTCTCATAGTGCGGAATGGAGAAAAAGGTGCCCCTACAAAGCTTGAAATTGTTTATCAATCACATGTGGAGAAGGACATACATGTAGATCAGCATATACATGGTCCACTTTATACGGATGAATGGTAAGAACGAAAAACTAAATGTGCATATAACTGCTCTTTCTCTTTGCACTCCTGTCTACGAGTACAGTGACCTGACAGCGCGGCGTTATTCTTGGTGAAGGTTTCAAGGGATTTCCTGGAATCAAGAAGAAACCTTGATAGCATACATTGCTGAAGCGCCACCTCAATCAAAACCAGCTTTCAATGATTCTGGATATAGAAAGGAAGGTTCTTCGGAGAAAGACTGTAATAGCTGGAAAGGGCAAGGAGACTGGGAAGAGGACTGGGGTGAAAGATACTCCAAAAAGGGAAGACCCTCATTGTTCGTTCTCAATATTGCCAGGTCTTTTCCGTGCCTTGTAATCTTGACAACAATATATTCGGAGATCCTGTGAGTCATTGAAACTAAGACCTGTCATTGTGTTTTATATTTGCAGTGGAGAAGTACGAGCTGCTCAAGGCATTGCAAGATCATTGAGTGTTGGCCAAGTTGTTTGGGCTCCACCGTCAAGTGGCAGCCAAAGGTATCTGGTTTTCGTTGGCTGGTTAGAGCGCAATGGGTTCCAGAACACTGCAAGAAAACTTGGTATCAAGTACTGTTCTAACAGGCCATGTGCTCTTTATGCAATTCGTTCTCCTTTTGAAGAACCAGAGGCGAAGGATACATTAGTCAGGTGAGAGTCCATCTATAACTTTATAGTTTGTACAGTTACAGTTCTCATCAATTACCACTGTTACTCTGCTATGATGAACCAGATTTAGCCATGCATTTAACAAACAACTTGCCTGGCCTGGTAGCATCATCAGGATGGTTTTTTTGACCATGCATTCTTTCCTGTGCTAGTGATGGTAAATCAGACCCAGCTGTAGCAGTGCGCAACTTAACTGCAAGCATCAGTAGTGCTTTCTTTCCCCGGTTCAGGTATGCTTGTATCAATAGTCTTGTACATTTTGATGTTGGACTCTGTGAGACCCTTCCTCTGAAAAGTTCAAATTAATTCAAATTACTGTAACAGCCGGGATGGAAAGCTTCTGGTGTTTCTATCTGCAAAACAAGCTGTAGATACTGGGTCGCATAATGCTACAGATTCTCTATATATGACCAGTTGGCCTTCAGAATGGAACATGAATGAACAAGTCGATGTTACCGAACTGGTAGGCCCATTTGTTTTTGTCTTGGTTAATTATTAACAATGTTCTGCAGGCTGTACAGTTTTTGGATTTCATCAGGTGCCTGTTGTAATGTGCCCTGAAGACGGTTCTTTCCCGGGTCTTTACTGTGCATCCATGTTATCAGATCCCTGGCTTTCTGATGGATGCACAATGATTCTGACATCTGCTTGGAGAAGTACTGAAGTGATAATATCAGTAGATGTTTTCAGGTAAATCAAAAGTTTCCGGACTATTCCTATTCCAGTGCTTAAACTTCACCTGCCCTATTTTGACTCATTCTGCAGTGGCAAAGTAACAAGACTAACTCCGGAAGATTCGTATTACTCATGGAGTGCTCTTGCAATAGATGCTGAATATGTTCTTGCTGGTAATTACAGTTGCAAACTGTCATTAAATTTATGCATCAACTTTTCTTGTAGTGAGACATTGTGTTTTTTTCTCATTTGCCATTGCATCTAGTGTCAAGTAGTCCCGTTGACCCTCCTCAGATCATGTATGGATGCCAAGTGACACCAGAGGGTCAAGCACGCACATGGACATGGGATGCTGTTGCTAGTCCCTTGACAACAGCCAGCAATGCGGTTAGCTTTTTCAGATGCTGCAAAATATGAATTACATATGTTTTCTTCTTTATGCTTCCAACAACGCAATGCCCGGC
>LAPY01001236.1:31299-42902 GCA_000970635.1 Eragrostis tef
TCCCGCCCCGCTCGCGCCCGTGCTCGCGGACTGCGCCGCGCCCTGTCGCGGCCCTCCCCGTGCAGCTCCTCAGCGCCGAGCCTCCCCACGCGCGTGCTGCCGCCGCGTCGCGCCGGTCGCGTGCGTGGCGCGAGTGCGTAGGAGCGGAGGCGGAGACGCAGCTCGCAGGTGCCTGAGTTGTTGCTTGCCGTTGATGCTCGGAGTTGCTTGTTTGTGTGAGAAGAAGCGCAGGAGAGAGAGAAGGAAAAGGTGATGCGCGCTGCTGATTAAAGAGGGTGTTTCCGGTTGAGGTGCTGAGTGATTTGAGGACGAATTGCTCATGGAGGAAGAAGGCAAGTTGCTGCAGCTGTTTGCTGTCCATGGTGGTGTGCGTGAGGAAGAAAAGAAAAAGAAAGGAGAAGAGGAGTAGTTGTGGTTGTGCGCTGCTGCTGTGAAGAGGAGACAAGATTGAGCACTTGTGCTCACTGATGCTGTCCGCGACGAGGTGCTGAGGCAGGACGAGGTGTGGAGATTGCTCCTGGAAGAGTCCATTGGAGAGAAGTAGCTGGGATTTGGGAGCGATTTGGTGGAGACAAGCTTGGGCTGCGCGTGAGAAGAGAGGGAGAAGGATACGGAGGAGGCGGAGGCGCGGGGTGGAGCTACGCGGCGTGCAGGCGCGGCAGAGCCGCAGCAGGGCGACTTCTCGCCGAAGAACAAGGAACCGGCGGCGGCATAGAGGGATTTGGGATTGGAGACAGGACTTCGGTTGGTGATGTAAGTTTTTGGATGTTGTATGTTGAACACTGTTTACATCCAATACGGGTTATATGGGTTTTGGGGTAGCCTCTAGGGTTGGAGTGAGTCTACATGCATGCGAGTTTCATAATACTAGCAAGCCATCGTTCATTAAGAAAATATTAGCAAGTCATCGGAAATGGGACGACAACACGCTAACTGCTGAATTAACGGGCGTGTATGTCTTGCTCCGCCGAGCAGCAGCAGCCACCCGCGTAGTGCCAAGAGCAGTCAGTTTGCCTTTATTAACAAGTGGCGGCAGCGATGGGACAGGGCGAGGGTGGCTAGGCTACACAGTACACACCACGCAAACGATTTGACTACGCAACCACACTAGGCGCGTTCATTGCTCTCCTTCAAATTATTTATAAATATTAAATAAAGTCTAATGATAAAAATATTTTTACAGATAGCTATATTTTTACGAGATGAATCTAATAAGCCTAATTAATCTATATTTTACTACGGTCATGCTACATTAATGCGACAGTAATCATGGTCTAATCATGGCTTAACTATTCTCATTAGATTCATCTCGCGATTTAGACCGGAGGTTCTGCAGTTAGTTTTGTAATTAAACTTTGTTTAAGACAACATTTTTTAGACTTTTTAAATTTTAGACCCCATACAACAAACACCCTGTAAGTGACACTGGGCAAGTCCGTTCAGTCATTTCTACAAACACTCCGTGTGCGAGCATGGGGATAGTTGACTGAGAGCGAGTGAGAGTGGTACCTGAGGTGGGCAACGCGTGGCGCCGGTGTATCCTTCTCGCGGTCGCAGGAAGTCCCCGGAGCTGTTCATAGCATCCCGACCCGTCGTTGAGCTGGCAATGGAGCAGCAGCGCCCCGGCCGTGAACTGGTCTGGCCGGGGAGCGAGAACGCCGGGAAGCCGGCCAGCCGACGCAAGGGCAATGCCAAGGCGTGCGGCGAGGGCAGCAGGTGGCGAACGGACGCACGCACGCGTGCGACGCGAGCCACCCTGCACCCACTATGGACACCACTCCTCTGTGGGGAGAGGCGCATCGCGCAACGCACAGGGGCGGCAGCTTAGCCAAGTGCCCACAGCATCTCTAGCAAAGCCTCTATTTATAGCAACTCCAACAAAGCTTTTATTTAGGCCCTTACTCTATTATTTGAGGACTTGAGCAAGAAAACCAACTTCAGCAAGGACCCTACTTGGGCCCTCATTTGCATGCCCTCTTAAACTTTATCTTCAAGCCTTCAATCATAGGGTCCTTCAATCCCCTCTCCCCTCTGGGTCCTACCATTTTCTTTCACAAAATAGGGTCTTAGGTAGTTTATTGCTGGAGTTGAAGTCAAATTTTGAACCCTCATTTTTGCATGTTGGTATGGAAAATAGAAGTTGGAGCCTTGTTTTGAGAGCCATTGCTGAAGATGCTCTTAGGCCCTTACTCTATTATTTAGGAGTTTGAGCAAGAAAACCAATTCCAGCAAAGACCCTACTTGGGTCCTCATTTTCTATGCTCTCTCAAACTCCATTTCCAAGCGCTCATTCCTAGAGTCCTCTAATAATCTCCCCTCTCATTCATGGGTCCCACCATTTTTTTTCACAAAATATGGTCTTGGGTAGTTTACTGCTGGAGTTGAAGTCAACTTTTAAGCTCTCATTTTTGCATACTGGCATAGAAAAGAGAAGTAGAAGCCTTGTTTTAAGCGCTATTAGAGATGCTCTAATCACCCTGAACTTGGACCTATCAGTCATTTGCTTGTCGGGCCATGCCGGAAATAGGGATGGCAATTCGGGGTCGGGTACCCGACCCGATAGGGCCGGACATGGGGATAGTTTTCTACCTGTGGGTGGCACCCGTACCCGCCCGGACATGAGTCGCGTACGGGGCGGAAATTTATCCTTACCCATGGGTACCCGGTGGGTATCCGAAATTTGAATTTAGTTCTAAATTTGACTCGTTTTATGTGATATGTGGGTTGTTTTATGTTAATGCGTGCCATCTCTAGGCTTTGTTTTATGTTAATTCAACTCATTTTAGTCAAAAACATTTATGTGTTGTTGTTTGTTGTATAAGAGGCTACAAAATTATGATAATTTATTGAATTTTGAGGCTAACATGTGTTTATAGTGTTCCACCCGTGAGTATCCGATACCCGACGGGTTGTTGTATAAGAGGCTACAAAATTATGATAATTTATTGAATTTTGAGGCTAACATGTGTTTATAGTGTTCCACCCGTGAGTATCCGGTACCCGCCCCGATACCCGACGGGTACGGGGTCAGATAGAGATTTTCACCCATAGAAATGGGGCGGGTGAGGATTTTTACCCGCTCCACTTGGCGGAGCGGATATGGATTTGCTCTACCTGCCTCGAACCCGCCTCATTGCCATCCCTAGCCAGAAAATGGGCCGTCCTTCTGCTTCCGCCCGGGGCAGCTAGGCAATGCCATCGGGCCTCAAAGTTTTAAACTGGCCAGGCCCTCTCCCGCTAGTCGTCATTTCTACTTTTCTTGTCTTGTCCACATCGTTTATTTATTTATCCTACTAACAATAATGTTACATACAGCAGTGGCGGAGCCACCATGGTTCATGCCTGTTCAGTTGAACACCCATCAAAATTGGCAAAAAATCAGCAATTCTGAAGCAGCAGAAGGCTGAGGTAGATTTTTAGTCATACCGTCATAGTCAGTTAGTTCATTGAGCAGTTGTTGATTGATTGTATCTTCTCTGTTCCCATTGTTCAGATAGAAGTTCGTTGTCATAGACTTGAAATCTTTATGGGACAGATTTGATGCATCAACCGTTTCAAATTGAACAGTTTATCAAGTTACTTGAACATTTTTTTTCATTATGTTAGCAACTTCATTATGTATGGAACTATTTTTCAATTTCCTTTTTGCTACCATGGACCTTTAAATTTTACATGTGGATTAATGTACGATATGGTCCAATGACTTTGAACACCCATCTTTAGAATTCTGGCTCCGCCACTGACATACAGCACGTAAAAATAAATCTCGAAGAACAATGATGCAGTTCAATTTGCGAGTACCCTGATGCAATCCAGAGTTTCTTGAGGACTGCTCACAAAAAGTAAATACACGTAAATTTCTGGATACGTCAAGTTTACGTTTCATAACACACCGATGCAGTGGAACAGATTAGAAAATGTCGTCGTGCTAAAAAAAAGGATTGTAATCTCTAACAAGCAATTGGAAACGCATATGAGTCTTGCACTCACATGCCAAAAAGAACATTGTTACAGTTGAGCTTATGGGAACTGTTTGCGTACACTTTTGTGGATCACTCGTTCACCACACTCTAGTGTAACGCTCACGTTATACTAGATACAGTGTTCGAGACGAGCTTCCAATCCCGCGCTCCCCCTTGTGAACTACTTGGTGTTATCTTCCCAACTTGGTGTTATCTGCTACGTAATGCCATGTTATCATCAGCTTCCACACGGATCTAGTCAGTCTCAAAGAACTCGGTTTTCACGGTACTTTCCTTGCTTAAAGAAACAGGAGGCATCAAATACAGGATCCAGCATTGCAGGCAAGGACAGAAAAAATAAATAGAACCGGGAAGTAGCATAGCAGCACTACTACCTTATTTGGTTTTATGGGATTAACATGGGTGGCCACAGAGAAAAAATAGGACCAGGAAGCAAAGCACTACAACTAGCTAGTTCCAACGCATTGACTGAATGGCCAGAGGGCAGAGCATGATTTGTCTTCCCACTACAAGAGATTCGTAGACATGTCACCGTTGCGTTTGATACTTGTGCTTCAGCAATGATCTGTTGCATTTTTGCCACTTCAAGCAGTTTTCTCCCGGTTGCTTATTTGAGATAGCCTGTCCCCGTTAATCTTCACTCCTCGTGCACAATGATCATACACTGCTGGACAAGGATATTGAAACAGTAAGACCAATGATTCATACCACTAACGAGGACCAATGATTCAGCATTTCATTACGTGAATATGACATAGCATGAAAGCGCCACACGAATATATAGATAGCGAAGTTGCATAAAAGTAGGGATGGCATCAGTCGGATCAGAAGTTTACCTGAGCGAGCTATTAGGTTGATCAGCAATTCAGGATCCAGTTCTTGTTGCCCAGAATCGAACAGAACAGGTTGATCTCGTGTTGGTCATGATGAGAAAAGGTATAGGCATGCACTCCAAGAGTAAACTTTTTGCTGCATTTGAATGAGAAACCATGGAGGGGGACGATATGAAGCACGCCTTCCCATCAGACTAAGCTTTAAATCTCAGAATCTCAGACAACTGAAAAGGGATAGAAAATGTGTTCAGATCAAATAAATTGAGTTCTGTGGTAATATATACTACCTAAATAGGGCATAAAAAGGGAATAAAATAAAATGGTGCTGGACTCTGTGTTAGCAATAGTACAAGATAAAGGGGGAGAGCTTATGCACCTTGGTCGAGGGTCACCACCGCACAAGGGGAGGAACCTCTTTCCGGCCTTCTTTATATCTTTCTTTGGAATAAAAGAGACCAAGTCAAAATACTCCCCACCTTCTCTGCAACGCCTCTCCAGATTGGGGCAACCCCAGATAAGTAAGGATTTGAGGGCCGGGAGCCGCTGGAGGAGACCCTGCGGGAAATCCTGTATCCCTGGACAATAATAGATGGTCAACTGCTCAAGGGAAGTGAGGCCATCCATCACATCAGGCAGTGCTCTCAGAGCGTCGCAATGCTTCACAGTGAAGTCCCTCAGTTTGGCCAGATTTCCAAGGTCTGAAGGTAGCGCCACCAAACTTTTGCAGTCGTAAATCATCACTTCCTCAAGGGATGCGGGCAACCGTGGAATCTCAAGCAACCTGTCACATCCCCATATTGTGAAGTTTTTTAGCAGGGGCAGCGGAAGGATTTCTTGGGATGGCGAGTCATCCTCACCCAGCTTCGTACACGAGTCAATAGTCAGATATTGAAGGCGTCGAAAGTATCGGAGCTCCTCCATAGGCCACCGGACAATGTTTTCGCAACAAAAGATCTCCAATTTTTCCACAAAGGCTAAGCTGTCCCCAAGCCCGAGTTGCAAACTGGGCATGTCGAATATTGATACGAAGCTATTCTTACTCCATATTTCCATGCATCGTAGTTCTTCCAGAGGGATCATGCTTTGGCCTCGTTGTTCTTCAAGAGACATAGTCACGTTGGCCGACGATTCAACACTCAAGCTGACAAGAGATGGCCAGGAGCACAATGGCATTCTCACAGGTAAATAACCTTCGACGAAACAAGATAGGTTTGTGAGAAGTGGGGCCATCAGAAAAGTCACCAATTTTCGGCATTCGGAAATTTTTAGCTCTTCGAGTCGGGGAAACATCACAGATCTATGAGGCTCTCTTGCACTGCTTTCTGCCCATCTCTCCAAGTTACACAGATGACTCAAGGTCATGCTCTTTAAGCTTGGGAAAATTGGCGGAGAGCTGTTGGATCCTGCAGCTTCCACATCGATGTTTTTGCATATTGTGGTCAGATTGTCCATGTAGGCTAAATCTAAAGACTCAAGAGAGCGTGACAACCATACTATTGGTATGTCCGTACATTTTGAGCATTCTGAAATCTTCAACTCTCTTAGGCACTGGAACATTTGAGGGTCTCTCATCCATTGCGAAATTGCACGGCCAGGGTACCTATGAACGTCCAAAAATTTGAGCTCACCACAAGGAACAAGAGACTCCAGTACTTCCTCTGCATTATCGATCTCAATGGTTTCTCTGAAGCCCCAGTCCAATAACAGTTCACTTATCTGTTTCTCATGAAGATTTGCCTTTGACCCGTTCTTCACATTTTTCAATTTGTACAGTTCCAGCCTGTTGCCAAGCTGTCGTAGGTCTTTGAGCTCCTCTATCCCACAGCCATCTTTAGTGCCCACAACAAACCGTGTCAGTGTGTGCAAGTTCTGCAGCAAGCTGAGCTTCGGAGGCATGCGTTGCAGGTTATAACAGTTCATAAGATGAATATGGATAAGCTTCCTCAAACTAATTGCCATACCTTCAGGTAAATATTTTAGACGCCAGCAATAATCCAGCCTCAATGAGTGCAAGTGATACATCATACATATCGAATCCGGCAACCTAACAATGTCTGACCCAGAAAGATCAAGATATCGTAAATATTTTGCCTGTTTACCCAGGCTATCAGAAGGTTTTGTACAACACAATGCTCTTACTGACATCGGTTTTATCTCCTTAATAGGATCCTGGTATATTGATTTATCAATTAATAATGTACGGAGAGGTGGCGTGCTTTTCAGTAAACCCTTGATTTCCTTCGGTTCATCACTTGATATTATCATGCGGTGTATATCCCTTTTCTCCTGAATCGGTTTTTGATCAGGTGCACATTCTTCTGTGACTTCTGTTGCTAGGTCGTGCATTAAATCATGCATTTTGCATCCAACTTCACGAAGAGCAACGAAATCGTCTATGCTCATACATAAATAAAAATTCTGCACCCTCACATCTTGAAGAAAGGACCTCCAAACCAACTCGTCAAAAATTTCTTCACCTTTCCCTGTCAAATTCTTCATTCCATCTACGTGTATAAAATTGTTTGCTATCCACAATTGGATCAACTTATCCTTCTGTATCACATAGTCCTTGGGGAAAATAGAACAGAATGCAAAACACTGCTTCATTTCAGGAGACAAGTATTTGTAACTCAGTTTAAGTACATGCATCACTTCATCTTTGCCTCGACTGATATCACTAATTTTGCAATCAGCGACGGCCAACCAATCCTGGACCCGTTGTATTGAACTCATCAAGCCACCCATTGATTTCAGAGCAAGAGGAAGTCCCATGCACTTGCTGATGATACGGCCAATCATGACTAACTCTCTGTGTTCTTCAGCTTCTGCATTAAATGCTTTTTTTGAGAATAGTTTCCATGAATCATCTTCACTCAGACATACTTACTCATAGGCTGAACGGGTGCCCATTATCAATCCCACTCGTTGGCTTCGACTAGTGACAACGATCACGCTTCCTGATCCCCCACTTGAAGAACACAGTAGTGGCTTTAAGTCATCCTCCCACTTGCGTTCATCTTCGTTCCACACATCATCAAGGACTAGTAGGAATCTTTTTCGGCTAATTACTTCTAGTAGTTTTACTCGCAACAGCTCAATGTTGTCACGCAGGTCACATGTTTTATTTGTAGCCAACTCAATGACAGATCTGACAACAGCAATAGCTTCAAAGTTTTCTGACACACAATGCCACATCTTCAACTCAAACTGCTTCTGAACCCTGGGGTCGTTGTACACCATCTTTGCTAGCGTGGTCTTGCCCAAACCTCCCATCCCAATGATTGGCAGCACCTGCGCACTCTGCTGATCTTGCTGGTCGAGCAACAGATTCACCAGTGCCTCCTTGTCGTTGTCTCTGCCGAAGATCTCCGCTGACTCATCCAATGCTGAGTGTGTCTGCCGATGATACGAAATTTGTGGCACCTCCATGTGCTCCCTCAGGCCAAACGTGTTCATCTCTGACACTAGCTCCTCAATCTTGTTTAGCACATTCTTGAGCTCCCTGCTTGCTGTATGACGGAACACAAGTCGTTTCTGAAAGCTGAGGTAGCTCAGTACCTTGGTTGTCATGGACCCGCGGCTCTGAGCTTCGAGGCGCAGCGCCTCGTACTGGAAGTCGTCGAGGACGTCGTCCGCCTGGTACGCGGTGGCCTTGAGCGCCTTCATCCACGTCCTGACGGCTTGGTTGGTCTCGCTCTTCTCCTCTGCGTCGGCCAGCAACGACTGCGCGTACGCCAGCCGGCGCTCCAGCTTGTCACGGTCGTCGTCGACGCCCCACATGCGAGTGATCCGCTTCACGAGCGCGTCGGCAGCCTTGCCCACCATGCCGCGCACCACCAGCAGAAGCAGCGTCTCAGCCATGGGGCCTTGCCGGGATGGTTCTCACTTCTCAGAAAGCAGTGTGCGCGCCGTGAGAAGCGAGAGGCAGAGGTGGTGAACTGATGATTGTGGCTTCAATTGGAAGAGAGGGGTGGGGGGAAGAATCAGGGAAGTGTGATGGAAACATTGGAGTACTGATCCAGCTACTCCTCACTGTTCGTCGTCAACGAGCGGGTCTTCCACGCGCAAGACGGCAAGATGACGAGGGAGCAGGGCCCATCAGGCAGTTGCCGTGAGATTCCACTAGAGTACGTATAGAACACTCCGGCAATAATGCGAGTGATCTGCTGCCGATGTGGATGATGCACGTCCATGCAAAAATTTCTCAGTGAGCGTCGAGTATCCGATGAGATATTTCCACCGGCGCACGCGATCGGCAAGAACATGCATATCCATGATCAATCAACAACTGCAATCATGGCGAAGGGTGATGATCAGTGTGACTAGTAAGTACATGGCTGTACCCGCAGAGGACGGAACAAGGCTGTAAAACCAAAGGGATATTTGCAACGCACCAAACTACAGTTAACAACCTGCATTGCTATAAGCTCACTGCTTACTGACGACCGGCCTGACGCTCTAGTGCATTTCTTTTTCCTTAGCACGCAGTATGCTACAGTAACAAAATAGTATCGCAAGAGATCATATGTACAGTTTCATGCGTCCCAAATCAGCTGCTAGTTTCCTGAATGCTCAGTACTGGTACATCACATATGGCTCTATCTAAATGTTATTTACTAGCTGCCTGTTCATACTAAACTTCTAATTGCAAGCATCTAAAGCAGCCCACTCCACTACGAAATAGAACTATCAGGTCAAAATAATGGCGTGAGCTAATTACAAAAACTATGTAGGCACAAAAACACACAACATAGTGAGTAACTCACCTTCAAAGCAGCTGAAAGTCTTCTGAATCCAATCAAATGAAAAATGACACTCTAGAAGAGTGCACTGTCTTTCTGAATCAGTTGGTAGATCAACTCTCCCAGATGGTCTACTTCAAGAAACATTGATATGCCTGTCAGGAACACACACAAAATAAAAATTAAAGATTTGAAAATTGGAAAAACAGTTACATGCATACTGCTCTGAAATGTACTGAAAATTCCAAAGAAGATGCTAGAATTGCAGACAAGCTACGAAGATGTAGTATATAGTTCTTCGGTAAGGAGAAAACGCAGTTTATTGCAGATAGGTTGAAGCAAACAAATAGTATGATTTACCTAGTGGGTTCAGATATGTAGGGTCAGCGAGTCCATTTCCCAGTATCCCTAAAATGCTTCATTGTTTCATCTTATCTCGATCTTTACATTTCTAGTTTTATGGCTACCTGCCCTTTTGTCAACTAGCATTTCCTTTTTTAAAAAAAATGCTACAAAAAAATATTTGAAAAAATGCTAAACAAATTCCTAAGAAAACTGTCAACTAGCATTTGCTCGATGGACATTCTACTGCAAGTTTAACATTAATTTTATTCAAAGGTAGAAATAAGTGCAGCGCTTGCATGGGCACACCTTAGTTCAAAGTCAGGAAGCAGGGGACGAATCTCTTTATAAATCCTTTGGTGGAACCATCTTCTAGCACGTCTCTATTCAGATATGGAATGATAGCGACAAATACCCAATACTCCCGACCCCTTCTACACCGTAATTCCAACTCAGGGCTACCTACTGTCATTAGCTGCAGAAGACCATCAGGTAGAGTTCTATCCCTCTACACTGTCTGATCCACTGTTCCTGGAGAGCATTTAGGCGATCCATACCATCAGGCACCATTTTCAAGCCTTCACAGCCAAGCAGTCTGTGCTCTGTCAACCTGGCAAGACTTCCTAGATTTGATGGCAGTGATACCAAACATCCGCAATGCTGAACAGTCAACCTCTCAAGGGACGTAGGCAGCTTGGGAATATCAGATAAGCTTCCACAAAGTTCTATGCATAACTCTACTAAGCGGGAAGGTAACAGTGATTCCTCAGATCATGATCCAGTCAGATTCCTGCAGCAACCAACTTTTAGGTGTTGAAGGTGATCAAGCCACAGAGTAAGGAGAGTGGGCGACAAGGACAAGTAAGTGGGCAACGGTGAGAAGGAAGACGCTGATGACGTTACGCGCCTAGTTGACTGGCTTGCGAGCCTGCCAGTGCGTCGTTCGCGACGACATCGGTTTATCCAACTCCATCGGTGGATCCATCCCCTGAATTCCTGTGAACCGTATGGAAACTAGATTAATTTTTCGCTATGAGCAGCGGGTAGATGCAAGATCAAAAATAATCCGCGCGCTCATGCTCTTGATGTCAGCAAGCGACCCGGTCCGGCATTTCTGCGAGCACCCAGCGTGCACAGCTAGTACTAGGTGGTAAGCGGAAGAGAAGAGGAGGGACTGACCTGATAGCGGTAGCAGGTGCGGTCGGTTTGCTCCGTGAGCGCAGCGGTGCAGGCCAACCAGACGCCCGACGTGTGCACAGGTCAACGGAGCCGCGCGCGGCGTGCCAGTCGCAGGTGCCCGGCAGTGCAGTCGGCGCTCGGCTCAGCGATAGGCGTGACCGCGAGCGGCGAAGTCACATTGGCCGGACCCCGGAGTAGGCCAGTCAGGCCATTCAGCGGCAGCGCCGATCGCCGTGGGATGGCGCGGACGGATAATTAAGCACGCGGCGGAGCCAGGTGAAAATGGAGCTTCCACGCGGTTGCCTAAAAACAAACCGGTTCGCGCGCGCGCGAAAGAGAGAGAGAGGACAAGGCGGCTGATCTGGTCCGCCCGGCGCAGATTGTATGGCTGAAAACAGCCGACTGAACAGTTCAAAAAAAAAGAAGAAGAAAACAGCCGAAGCGCTCCCTCATTGTTCCGTTTACTGTTAACTACAGGCCGGAAGCAGAGTATAGACAGGAAACAATCAGCGCCGCCCCCCCCC
>LAPY01001236.1:46853-60988 GCA_000970635.1 Eragrostis tef
CGACGACCTCTCTCTGCACCGCCTCTGCAGGCCGGGGCAACCCCATATATACAATGATTCGAGGGCTGGGAGCCGCTGGAGGAGACCCCGCGGGAATCCCTCTATCCCTGGACAATCTTGGAGGCTCAAGGAAGTGAGGTCATCCATCTCATCGGGCAGCGCTTTCAGCGCACCGCAGGACCACACAACGAGAACCCTCAGATTGGCCACCTTTGGAATCTCCAGCAAGCTCTCACATCCGTTTATTTCTAACCTTTCCAGCAGGGGAAGCGGAAGGATTTCCTCTTTCACGGATGATGAGCCCTTCCCCTCCAGTTTGGAGCAGCTTCTAATAGACAGGGATCGAAGGCGCGGCAAGCATCGGAGCTCCTCCAGTGGCCATCGGACAATATTGGAGCAATCACGGATACTCAAATTTTCAACAAAGGCCAAGCAGTCCAGAAGCCCTAGTCGCAATTTGGATCCGTTAAATATTGCGACGAAGCCGTTGTCACCCATTAGTTGCAAATTTCGCAGGGTTTCCAGAGGTCTTCGGCTTTGCTGGCCATCTGGAGGCATCACCACGTCTAGCGGCAATTCTATCATTAAGTGGACAAGTGACGCCAAAAAGCCAAAAGCTAGGTCTGCAGTTTTGAGAATTGGGCTCACCGGAAGACTTGCAAGCTTATTGCAACGTGAGATAACTAGCATTTCGAGCTTCGGAAACATCACTGATCCATTCATCTCTACTGCACTGTTTTCTGTCCATGTCTCGAACTCAGGCAAACCAAGTAACTTCATCACCTTAAGTTTTGGGAATATTTGCACAGTCGTACTGTAAGCTGCAGGTTCCTCATCGATGTTCTTACATAAAGTGATCAGGCTTTTCATGTTACACAAAATCAAAGACTCAAGAGAGGAAGATAACCATACTATAGGCAGATCCTTACATTTTGGGCAGTCTTCCATAAGGAGTTGTCGCAAACACAGGAACATTTGAGGCTTTCTCATCCAGTGCGAGATTGTGCTGCCACCATACCCATGTACCTCCAGATATTTGAGCTTATCATGAGGTGCAAGAGACTCTAATACTAGTTCCTGCTTAGTGGCCTCATCAACCGTAGGCTCCTCAAATACGCTGTCAGGGAGACCCCAATATAAAAGCAGTTCGTTTAGATTCTGTTTCTCGTGGAGATTGGCCTTTGACCCAGACTTTACTTTCTGCAAGTTATATAGTTCCAACGTGTTGCGAAGCTGTCGCAGGTCTTTGAGCTCCTCGATTCCACGTCCTTCTTCAGTGTCCACAACAAATGTTGTCAGTGTGCAAAGATTGTGCAATAGACTAAGTTTCCGAGGCATCCGTTCCAACTTACGACACCCCCAAAGATAAATATGGCTGAGCTTTCTCATAGAACTCATACCATCAGGTAAATACTCTAGGTGAAGACAATTATTAAGCCTCAAAGACAGTAAGTTATACATCATACGTACTGGCTTCGGTAGGCTAACAAATTTAGATCGAGAAAGATCAAGATACCGTAAATGCGATGTATATATTAGCTGCTTATAGGCAATAGAAGATTTTGTGATGTTGCAACACAATGCTCGTGATGACATAAACCTTGCCTTTGCCAAATCCTTGTCCCGTGATTGTGGCGTCAACAAAGTGCGAAGATTTATAGTGCCTCTGACCAATGGAATAATTTTGTCCACTTCATGAGGTTCAGAGATCCGCAAGTGACATATGTCATTTATTGATATTTTTCTCCGAATTATCTCTTCTACAGTTGCACAATCGTTTGCAACATCTTTTGTAAGGTCATGCATTAAATCATGCATTCTACACCGGTTTGGTTCTTGTCCTTGGGCATAAACATAAAAAGGTACCCAGGGTGTCCTTATTAATATCACATCTTGAAGAAAGGACCTCCAAACCAACTCATTGAAGACAAATTCAGCTTTTTGTTCCATGTTCATTATTCCCTCTTCATGAATATACCCGTTTGCAATCCAGAGTTGAATCAACATGTCCTTCTCCATCACATAGTCCTTGGGGAAAACTGCACAGAAGGCAAAGCATTGCTTCATTTCTGATGACAAGTGTTTGTAGCTCAGTTTTAATATAGACATCACTTCATCTTTGCCTTTACAGGTATCACTAATATTGCAATCTGCAATGGCCTCCCATTCCTGAACTTCTTGTTTTGAACTCATCAAGCCACCCATTGTCTTCAAAGCAAGTGGCAGTCCCTTACACTTGTTGACAATGCATCTCCCAATCATGACTAACTCTTCTTGTTTTTTCACTCCTTTACTGAATGCTTTCTTTGAGAACAATTCCCAAGAATCATCTTCACTCAGACATGCTGGCTTATGGGGTGGAAGTGTGCCCATTATAGAGGCCACTCTATGGCTTCGACTTGTGACAATTATCATGCTTCCTGAACCACTAATAGAAGAACACAATAGTGGCTTCAGATCATCATCCCACTTATGTTGATTTTCATTCCACACATCATCAAGAATGAGCAAAAACCTTTTTCGGCTGATGACTTCCTGCAGCCGGCCCCGCAACAGCTCAATGTTGTCAGACAGATCGCATATTTTTTTTTTGTGGCCAACTCAATTATAGATCTCACAAGAACAGAAGGTTCAAAGTTTTCTGAGACACAGTACCACATCTTCAACTCAAAGTGCTCTTTAACCCTGCTGTCGTTGTATACCATCTTGGCTAGCGTGGTCTTGCCCAGACCCCCCATTCCAATTATGGGAAGAACCTGGACATTCTGCTGATCTTGCTGGTCAAGCAACAGCTTCACTACCACCGCCTTGTCATCGTCTCTGCCATGGATCTGTTCAGAATCGTCCAGAGCTGAGTGTGTGAGCTGATAAATAGCTTGTGGCGCCTCATGTCCTACTAGGCTGAACTTTTTCATATCCTCAACAAGATCATCAATCTTATCCAGCACATTCTTGAGCTCGCTGCTGACTTTAAGGCGGAACAAAAATGGGTTGTCGCGGGTGAACTGGTTGAGTACCTTTCTGGTCATGGGCCAGCTGCTCTGCACCTCACGAGTAGTGCTGGGCATGCGGGCCGCCCCACACTCTGCTTATCTTTCTGGTCGAGCAACAATTTCACCACCTCTGCCGTATCATCGTCTCTGCCATGGATCTGTGCAGACTCGTCCAGACCTGAGTGTGTCTGCCGATAAATAGCTTGTGGCGCCTCATCATGTTCTACCAAGCCGAACTTCTTCATATCCTCAACAAGATCGTCAATCTTGTCTAGCACATTTTTGAGCTCCCTGCTGACTTTAAGGCGGAACAAAAGCGGGTTGTCGCGGGTGAAGTGGCTGAGTACCTTTCTGGTCATGGGCCAGCTGCTGTGCACCTCGCGGCGGAGCGCCTCGTACTGGAAGTGGTCGAGGACATCATCCGCACGCTAGGCGGGGGCCTTGAGATCCTTCATCCACGCCTTAACAGCGGGGTTGGTCTCGCTCTTCACCTCAGCGTCGGTCAGCAAGGACTGCACGGCCAGCAGTCGGCGCTCCAGCTTGCGACGGTCGTCATCGATGCCCCACATGCGAGTGACGCGCTGCACAAGCGCATCGCCGGCCTTTCCGACCACACCGCGCACCACTGGCAGAAGCAGCGACTCAGCCATGGGCAGCCTTGCTGGGTTGGTTCGCACTTCTCAGGATGCAGTGTGTGCGCCGTGAGAACTGAGAAGCGACAGAGCAAGGTGATGGACTGGTGACTGGGGCTTCAGTGGAGGGGGAAGAGTACGGGAAGAGGTGGTGAGTATGGTTGCAGCTACTCCTCCTGATCCACGGGGAGAAACAGCGAATTCGCCATCTCACACATCTTCGTGGGAATCGCTTTCAGGCTCTTCTAGCTCAAGCTGGTGAAGGAGGGAGAGGCGGCAGTGGGCAGCAGCGACAGTGGTATGGAGGATGTGAGTAGGTGACAACACTCTCAAGGCACAGGAAGCAATGTGTGCGCCGTGACGAGCGAAAGAGCGAGGCGGTGAACTGATGATGATTGAGGCCTCAATGGGAGGGGGAGAGATGGTGAAAGAAACAGGGAGGAGGTGGAATTATTGGTGAGTACTGCTTGGTGAGTACTGCTCACTGGTTGGTCACTGTTGGTCGTCAACGAGCGCGTCAACACGAGGGAGCATGGCATGTTATGTGTGCAGGCACTGCAGGGGCCATCTGCATTGCTGTGTGAGGTTCACGGGAGACGAAGAGAGCAGACCCGCAACAATGCACCTCGGTCCACTCCTTACAGCGAGGGTCCAGGGCAAAATTTCTCAGTGAACGCTAGGTATCCTAGGAGATATTTCCACTGACGAGTCGCGGTGTAGCCCAGTGATGACTAGGGACGAAATAGATGGGAAGTTTTCGTATTTCTTACACGGGATGGAAATGACATCGGGACAGCAGGGAACAAAACCGGACGGAAAAACGCTGGTGTCGGAAACCGGGAGTTAAGCCAGGAATTCCGAGGCATTCTTGCGGACATAACAACATAACACATCACTGAATAGTTCACATAAAAATAAAACAGAAGCCATAGGCGCAGAGGTCAGAGGCCAACAAGCAACAGCAACAGCCAACAGCTAGTTCCAGCACGACATTAACAGCCAAGTTCACTAGACAACGGCGTTGAGATAAACCAATCTAAGATAGCTACCACTAGCAAAAGATCTAGGGGATTGAAAATCTAAAAGACAGATTACATCAGACTAGATCGATTAGCAAAACATTCTAGATTGTACAAGTCCTAACAACTAGAGAGTAGGAGTGGAGGCAAACTTTACCAACGGCGACTAACAGGGCACACACGCATAGACTCGACGCATGGCGGCATGAACGCGGCTCAGCAGTACGGTGGCAAACCACGAGAGCTCCCAGCACATGCACATCCATGGCCCATCGCCAAAGTTGAGACCACCAACTGCAATCATGGCCAAGGGGGCGTATGACTAGTAAATGGCGGCACCGGCATCAGCAGGGGACTGAAGAAGGCTGTAAAACCACTGTAACTCTCATAAGATCAGGCTGCACCGACTACAGTTAACACACTGTGTTGCATGATCTATTTCCTTGTTGTATAAGTACGTAGTAGTAGCAGTATAGCATGCAGTATAGTGTATACTTACAAAATAACATCAAAACAGATCATATGTACAGTTCTATGTGTCCGAAATTAGCTGTTAGTTTCCTGAATGCATCGGTACTGGTGCATCACATATGGCTATCTGAATGTTAGTATTTAGTAGCTGCCCATCCAAGCTTAAATTCTAATTGCGTGCCCCTAAAGCAGCCCATTCCGTTACGAAATAGATGCATTATGGGTAATTAACAATGCTAAGCTCATTGCAGCAATCAATAGCCATAGAAACACATACAAATAGAGATTTTACTCACCTCCGAAGCAGCTGAAAAGGCATTCTAAATCCCAATCAGAGTGACAAATGAAACTCTCCCAAACGATCCTTCTTCAAGAAACATAGTTTTTTTTTCCTCGAACATGCAGGAGAGCTGTGTATTTTTTCGAAACATAGATATTCCTGTCAGAAGCAGAGAAAAAGTAATTAAAGATTCAAATGTTGGGAAAACGGTTACATGCATACTGCTCTGAGTACGCGCTGAAAATCCTAAGATTGAAACAGAACAAAGGTAGCCAGTTTTAATTTGTACAGATAGAAAGACCGACTCCCTTTCTGAATTTCCTGGAAACTTTGTACAGAACTTTAACTTCTTTTCCTTTATTAATATTGTCTACCGCAGCAAGGAATTCCCCTACTGTAAATTCCTCAAAAAAAATCCAAAGAAGTTGCTGGAATTGCAACAAGCTATGAATATGTAGTATACAGTCCTCAGTGAGGTCGACACAACCAAACAAGTATGATTTACTCGATGAGTTCATATGTTTAGTCGGCATGAACGCGGCTCAGCAGTACGGTGGCAAACCACGAGAGCTCCCAGCACATGCACATCCATGGCCCATCGCCAAAGTTGAGACCACCAACTGCAATCATGGCCAAGGGGGCGTATGACTAGTAAATGGCGGCACCGGCATCAGCAGGGGACTGAAGAAGGCTGTAAAACCACTGTAACTCTCATAAGATCAGGCTGCACCGACTACAGTTAACACACTGTGTTGCATGATCTATTTCCTTGTTGTATAAGTACGTAGTAGTAGCAGTATAGCATGCAGTATAGTGTATACTTACAAAATAACATCAAAACAGATCATATGTACAGTTCTATGTGTCCGAAATTAGCTGTTAGTTTCCTGAATGCATCGGTACTGGTGCATCACATATGGCTATCTGAATGTTAGTATTTAGTAGCTGCCCATCCAAGCTTAAATTCTAATTGCGTGCCCCTAAAGCAGCCCATTCCGTTACGAAATAGATGCATTATGGGTAATTAACAATGCTAAGCTCATTGCAGCAATCAATAGCCATAGAAACACATACAAATAGAGATTTTACTCACCTCCGAAGCAGCTGAAAAGGCATTCTAAATCCCAATCAGAGTGACAAATGAAACTCTCCCAAACGATCCTTCTTCAAGAAACATAGTTTTTTTTTCCTCGAACATGCAGGAGAGCTGTGTATTTTTTCGAAACATAGATATTCCTGTCAGAAGCAGAGAAAAAGTAATTAAAGATTCAAATGTTGGGAAAACGGTTACATGCATACTGCTCTGAGTACGCGCTGAAAATCCTAAGATTGAAACAGAACAAAGGTAGCCAGTTTTAATTTGTACAGATAGAAAGACCGACTCCCTTTCTGAATTTCCTGGAAACTTTGTACAGAACTTTAACTTCTTTTCCTTTATTAATATTGTCTACCGCAGCAAGGAATTCCCCTACTGTAAATTCCTCAAAAAAAATCCAAAGAAGTTGCTGGAATTGCAACAAGCTATGAATATGTAGTATACAGTCCTCAGTGAGGTCGACACAACCAAACAAGTATGATTTACTCGATGAGTTCATATGTTTAGTGTCAGTGTGTCACTTTCTTATATTTCATATCTCTAGCTTTTCATTTATAATTTTATGGCTACCCGTCATTTTGTCAACTAACATTCCTAAGACAGTTCCCAGTGCTTGGCATCATGCACATTAATTAATTATTGTAGGAAACAACAACATCATACTCTTCTCTGTCCTTGTCGAGTGTAGACAGTGGGTCTTAGCTTGTTGTGTCGGTCGTTTGTTAACAAGTAACAGGCGCGAATGTAATTCAAGGCTTAAGTGTGTGTGGGTGTTTGTGTGTTGTATGGGTTCTTGTCCCATTATTCTTCTTAATATAATGAAAGCAGCTCTCCTACATTTTCGAGAGAGAAAAAAAACATCATACAATGCATTGGAGGATATTTATCTTCACATCAATTAATGGTATTTTTGTGATGTGGCTGCCTTGGATATTGATCACAATACTATGGAATGGGAATAGTCTAAAAGATGCTAAAAAGAATTCCTTAAAAAAGAAATGTCTTCTAGCATTTGTTTCTTGGACATTTTACTGCAAGTTTAAATTAATTTTATTCAAAGCCAACTGTATAAGGTAGAAATAAGTGCAACGCTTGAATGGACGCACCTTAGTTCAATGTCCGGAAGCAAGGACAAATCTCTTTACAAATCCTTTGGTGGGTCCATCTTATAGCACGTCTCTATTCAGATACGGAATGTTAGCCACAAATGCCCAATACTCCCCTCCTCTTCTGCACCGTAATTCCAACTCAGGGCTGCCTAATGTCATTAGCTTCCTCAGGGTTGGGAGCAGCTGCAGAAGACCACCTGGTAGTGTTTCTATCTCTGGACACTGTATGATCCAGAGTTCCTGGAGAGCAATTAGGCTATCCATACCATCAGGGAACATGTTCAAGCCTTCACAACCAAGCAGTTTGAGCTCCGTTATCCTGGCAAGACTTCCCAGATTTGAAGGCAGCGATACCAAACATCCGCAATGCTGTATAGTCAATCTCTCAAGCGATGCAGGCAACTTTGGAATATTACATAAGCTGTCACAAAATTCTATGTGTAACCCTACCAACAAAGGAAGTAATAGTGATTCCTCAGATGACGGGCCAATCAATTTCCTGCAATGACCAACTTTCAGATGTTGAAGGCGATTCAAGCAACAGAGTTCCTTCGCAGGCCAATGGACAAGATTGTCGCATCCAGTTATTACCAATTCTTCCAAGAGGACAAAGTGCTCCCAGAACAAAAAAATAGACGAGCAGAAGCAGTTGGAAGAAAAAATCCACAAACTCCTAATTGATTCCAAAGGGCCTAAGCTTTGCTGCTCCACTGGCAGAATCATGCTCCTTATCCAGCCTAGCCTTAAGGTCACAAGGGATGGCCAAGAACTTAATGGTATTACCTGATGAACATTCACTGAGTCACAACTGCTTACGTGATACTCGAGCAGAGATAGTGCATTAAGATGGCTGAGTGAGTTGATTGGAATTTCGCAATGACCTTTTATATCCAACTCTTGTAAACACGGAGCTTTTGGAACATCCACTAGCTTTGGGCAACTGTGAATTTGTAGCTCTTTGAGCTCAGGGAAAATAACCGGTAAAGGTTCTCCTGTTTTGTCTTCCATCCATTTCTCCAAGTTCGCTAAGTAATATAAAGAAATCTTCTTTAGTTTTGGAAAAACTTCCAAGGGGCCATTGCACGCTTGAACAGCCAAGTCAATGCCACCAGATAATGCAGTCAAATTATCTAAACGGGACAAACACAAGGACTCAAGAGAGAGGGCTTGCCACAGTGGTGGTAGATCCTTACATTTCCAGCAATCGGACAGTTTGAGTTCTTTCAAGCATTGAAAAATACAGGGTTCTTTCAACCAGGATGAGATTTCAATCTGCCCTGAACCACACACTTGCAACGATTCGAGTCTTTTGGGAGGCAGAGGGAACTCTAGGATCTCTTCGTTGCCCCTAACTTCATGCTGGGGTCTGCACTTGGATCTATCGTGGCGCCAATGCAATAGCAGTTCCTTCAGATTTTCTTTCAGATGGAGGTTGGCTTCGTTCATACATGAGCCATTTTTTATGGCTTTTAAATTCCACAGTTCTAACCGGCCACCTAGAAGCTGCAGGTCTTTGAGCTCTTCAATCCCACAGCCATCTTTGGTACTCATAATATATGTGGTGAGTGTACGAAGGCTCTTTAGTAGGCCAATACCAGGTGGCATGCGTTTCAAGTTGCAGCAGCCAACGAGATAGATATGTCTGAGCTTGCTCATAAATCTCATACCCTCAGGTAAATGCTCAAGGTTCTCACACCCGTTAAGCCTCAGAGTGTGCAAGCTATATAATGTACATACTGAATTAGACAACGTCACAAGCTCACTGGAGTTAGAAAGGTCAAGATACCGCAAATGCCTTGTACATCCCAGCTCCTTGTGAAGCACATGTATGCTAGCACACTGTAATGCTCGCAAGGACATGAGGTTTAAACTATTGATATTTCTGTCTTTGGACCAATAAGGTGATAATAAAGTGCGAAGGGGTACGGCTAGCACATCTTCAAATGATTCACTGTTCTCTTGCAACTTAACACTTGACATCATATGACGGACATCTCTGATTAATGCATTTTGCTTGTTCAAATCATGTGTGTCCGCACATTCATTCGTGACAGATTTTGCCAGATCATGCATTAAATCGTGCATGGAACAAGTAATTGAAGTGTAAGTACTCCCCCTGCCAAAAAATGTATCTAATTTTACTTCTTGAAAGAAGGATCTCCGCAGCAGTTCATTGAAAATAAACTGTCCTCTCTCTTCCAGATCCAATATCCCCTCTTCATGGATAAAATTATTTGCTATCCACAACTGGATCAACATGTCCCTCTCCATCCTATAGTCCTGAGGGTAGACAGCACAGAAGGCAAAACATTGCCTCATCTCTAGCGATAAGTGAAGATAGCTCAATTTTAGTATGGATAGGATATCATTTGAGGCCCCAACGTCAACCCAACTGTTGCATCCTGTGATAGCCTCCCACTCCTGGACTTGCTGCTTGTAACACATTAGGCCCCCAATTGCCTTCAAAGCAAGAGGAAGCCCTTTGCATCGCTTGACAATGCGCTTCCCAATTACCACCAACTCTGGTTGTTCGTCTTCATCTTTACAGAATGCTTTCTTACGAAATAATTCCCATGAATCATCTTGATTTAGATATGATAGGGTGTGAGAAGGAAGTGTGCCCATTATAGATGCCACCTGTTGGCTACGGGTTGTGACAATTACAACACTTCCTGAAGCACCAGCAGAACATAGTAAGGGCCTCAGGTCTTCCCACTTTTGCTCTGCTTCATTCCAAACATCATCAAGAACTAGTAGATACCTTTTCCGTCCAATCACTTCACGGAGACAGCTATGCAAAAGTTCAATCCTGTCTGGCAACGAACATTCTTTCCTGGTAGCCAGCTCAATTATGGACCTAACAAGAGCACTGACATTGAAATCATCTGACACACACAGCCACATCAGTAACTCAAAGTGCTGCTGGACCCTTAAGTCATTGTACACCATCTTTGCAAGTGTCGTTTTGCCCAATCCCCCCATTCCGACAATGGGAAGTACCTCCACCTTTTGCTTGAATCTCTGCTCAAGCAACATCTTCACCACCATCTCCATGTCATCGTTCCTGCCAACGATCTCCGTGAAGTCATCAAGACTGGAATGCGTCTGTGGATGAATTACGGGTGCTGTCGCTTCCCGCACCACCAGGCCAAAGTTGTTCATCTCCAGGACAAGCTCGCTGATCTTCTTGAGGACATAACTCAGGTTCCTGCTAGCCGTGAGGCGGAACAGAAGTGGATTTTGGTGGGTGAAGCAACTCAGTACCTTCCGAGTCGTAGACACGCCAGCCTGTGCCCTGCGACGCAGGGCCTTATACTGGAAGTCGTCGAGGACGTCGTCAGCCTGGTAGGCGACAGCCCTGAGGTCCTTCATCCACCTCCTGACGGCCGGGTTGGTCTCGCCCTTCACCTCGGCGTCGGCCAGCATGCACTGCACGGCCAGCAACTGGCGCTCCAGCTTGCGCCTACTGTCCTCGATGCCCCACATGCGAGTGACGCTCTGGACGAGCACATCGGCGGCCTTGCCGGCCACTCCCTGGATCACGTGCAGAAGCAGCGATTCAGCCATCTTACGACCGCACTGCTCACAGGCCTTTCTTGCGTTGACTCCTGAATCAAACCTATGAGTTTTAGCTTAGCAATAAGCGAGAGAACCAGCAACCGGTGGAAAGAACCGGGATACTTACAAGTAGGACAAGAAACAAGTAGCTGATATTTTTGGTGGACAAACTCTGCCATCAGTTCAAGCAGCACTAAGGAGAGCGGGTGACACTGAAAAGGATGACGTTACGCGCACTAGCGACCGACTTGCGAGCCTTCCAGTTCAGTGCGTCACGAACGACGACATCCATGTATCCAACTCCATCAGTGGATCCATCCCCTGAATTCCTGTGAACCGTATATAGATTAAATTAATTTCTCAAATTGTGAAGAACAGGTGGCAGATGCAAGACCAAATTAAATCGCGCGCTCACGCTCTCGATGTCGGCAAGCGAGCCGGTCCAGCATTTCTGCAAACACCCCACGTGCACAGCTAGTAGTATGTTGTAAGCTAGAGTGGAAGAGAGACCAACTTGATCACGGCAGTTCGCGTAGTCGACTTGCTCGGTGCGCGCCGCAGTCAAGGCCAATCAATCGTACTGAGGATGCACAGGCCAACCGATGCGGGTCGCAGGTGCCCGGCAGTGCGGACGGCGCCAGGCGGCGGGCGCGGCCGCGAGAGGGGGTCGCATTGCGCGGAGTAGGCCAGCCCGGCCATTCAGCGGCAGCGCCGGTCATCGTGGGATGGCGGCAGACGGATAAGCACGCGGCGGAGATGAAAATGTTTAGCTCCCACGTCGTCCCCGACAACTCAACATACACCACGGAGAAGAACGGCCGATTGAACAGAAGCGTTTTTTTCAGCGTTCCCTTTTGGCCCACAAAGCTTTTTTGTTACTCCTGTTTGACATCAACGAGTCTTGTTTCCAAATATTTTTTTTAAAGAAGATATATATCAAGAAAGTAAGACAACCTTCCTAGCTAAAAGAAGGAAAATCAAGCGTGTCAACCATGAATGTTTTGTCGACAAAATCAAGCGTGTCAATCATGCATGTGCTTTGTTCTTCCAATCTCGGTACTCATACGGATATGCTGATACTTGGCGCTCGCATTACTTGAGCTTCTTCCAATCTGATACTATGGGCCAGGATATGCTAAAAGGAACAGTAATTCTCATATCTGCGTCTTGAATCCAAAGAACAGTATAGTGTAATTCTTCGCAACTGCTACATGGCAAGCGCAACTTCTTTGTGCCAAGTCAATGCATGCACCACGGCAGAGAACAGTCACCGGTGAGCGAGATGACCAATTAACCAAATTAACCGCACTCAGTTTCTCAGAACAGGACGCAATGGTGCCAAGGTTTGATAGCTCAACTTAATGCCTTCGTTTTTCAAAGGCAAACACTACGTAATATCATTATCATGCCAAAGGACATATGACGCTATCACATCATTTAAGTGCACCGCAATACAAGCACGGACAGGTTACATAGTTGCAAAAACTTCATCCGCCTTTACTGATGAGACTAGCATTTCAGTACAACTTGCCAAAGGTGCCTCCATGCATGCACTCTGAAAAGTAACGGTGCAAAAATAAATCTAGAATAATTAATCCAGATCATCTTCAGCATCTACCATCTTTAACCCAAAACATTGCCACTTGCATGATTTCCAACCAGTTCACCGCCCATGAACCAATTCAACCTACAATCGAAACAGCAAAGAATTTCAGCTTTCATGAATAAGTGCCACATTAATTTTTTTACAGCTATGAACGTGCTTCTGATGCAAGGCATGATATTATGATACATCAAGCTAAACAAGATCAATTGATCTTGCAAATTTTCAAAGAAAATCTTTAGACAATGGTGTATGAGTAGGTAATATTCTACGCTAAGCATGAACGTGCATCTGATGCAAGGCATATGATATTATGATACATCAAGCTAAGTAAGATCAGTTGATCTTGCAAACGTGCAAAGAAAATCTTCAGGAAACGGTGGATCCAATTCACTCCATGTATCAGTAGGTAATACTCTATGCCATCGTGGAGCCAAAAACCCACAACAGCAGCACTAGAATGACTAGGACCAATTTAAATTGATGGTCGGCAAGAAAAGGTTTCAACTCGCAAGGAAATGCAGATCTTGTAACAGCAAAGGTCCTGCACAAACAGGTTCTATCTAACCATCAACAGAATATATTTCACATACCAAATGAATGTCACTAGTTCATCTTCTGGAAATGTACCCTGGCCCAGTCGACCTGAAATATAGGAGATAAAAAACAGGTCAGCTGCCATTTGAATCACATATTTACTGTCTTAGACTTCAGAAAACACAATCAAAGATTGTATCATACCTCCCCTGTTGCTTTCCTCCATAACCGTGTCGGATATTATTGACACCTTGACCAGCTCGTTCCTGTCTTACTCCATTTCCAGGAGTCGTGTGCATAGATGGCTTCCCAGTTCGAGTTTCATCTGAGAAACCATTGTCTTGGATGTGTTTTACTTTGCCTGAAATTGTTACATCACCAACCCCCTGGATAATGTTATACTGATCTGTGATAGAACCATTTCCAGAAGGAATCGCATTTGTAGGTCTGGAATCAACTACAGGCCCTCGTTTTTGCCGAATGTTTTGTGCCACAGGAGTCACAGCAACAGAAGGCAGTGAGTAAGGGGCAGATGATGCCGTGGCAGCAGCAATTTTTGCAGCAGCTGCAGTAGCAGAGATGATCTGTTGTGCCCCTTCACGAAGGTGAATGAAATCTCCCTCAATCACAAAGAGCTGCAGAAGCAATTCACATCTCAGTAATGAGTAACACCAACAATTTACAGACTGTAAATTTAAACCATGAAAGTGAACCTCTGGATGAATAGCCACAAAATCGTCTAGCTTCCCATATTGCTTCTTATAGTCATGCCAATGAAGAGGAGCCAACATTTTACCAAGCCTATTTGGCAACTGTTGGCAAAAACACTGCTTTTGG
>LAPY01001237.1:81413-93723 GCA_000970635.1 Eragrostis tef
TACTCACCACCATGGCCGCCGATGGACAGGAGCACCACTACACCCTTGGACTTGCAGTGCTTGATGTCATCGCCGATGCCGTTGGTCGGGTTACCCGAGAGGTCGAGCGTGTACTTGCCTTGGCCGAAGGCGCTAAGGAAGGAGATTATGACAGTTTTATACAAGCCGGTGTCGCAGGCCTCGCGCAAGGTGCCCTCGCACTGGCTCCGGCCCCAGTAGACGGTGATGTCGCCGGCGGCGCCGGCGAGTCCACCTGTCAGCTGCAGGGAGAGAAGAAATGCCAGGAGCAGGCAGCAAGCTTCACCGCGCCGGATCGCCATCTTGGTGAGATCCGTCGTTGCTGGGTGATTTGAAGTTTGTAAGCGCGGAGCAGGTGTATTTATAGAACTATTGCCATGCCGGAAAGTCTTGTAAAGTGTGCCGTGAAACGTGTGGCGAAAATTACTTTACCATGGATGGGTGGGTGATTTGAGGATTGTACGCGTGCACACTGTCTGTTTCTATGGAACTAGTGGAGAAGAACGTGAGCTTGATAGCTATGGCTGCAGTAAGAAAGTTTAACCTGTGTGTCACTGCAACTAGTAATTGCTCGGGTCCCTGCCACTTTGGGCTTGTAAACCTTCTGTGCTATTGGGTTGATAACGAACGCAAAACCATATGTTATAGATTATAGAGACAAACCTGCGGAGACCCTTTCATTAAGCGGATTGATCGCCTATTGTGAGCCTCGATTTGTTAAATGGTCTAGCCAATGTATAAATTTGATCCAATAACTTATTATTATTTCTTTCTCATCCTTTCTTCTCTCCAATTTATTTTGTTTCTTTATTGTTATATGGAATTATGGATTATATATTAGGCGGCCAACTACAGGGAGAGAAGAAGTGCCAAGAGGTTGCAGCACCTACACTGTATGATTGATTTGTAGATTGTAAGCGCATGTCACGTGTATTTACACAACATGTAAGAAACACAACTTGACAGATAGATACATATAATCCGCTATATGGCCACGGTATGGGAGTCTTATGCTGTGTTGTGCCCACTTTGCTTGGCCAGACTCTACCGATTCAGACTTGTGAACGCACCAGGGCCGACGACACAGAGGTAGATGAACCGCGTCCCAGGTTCAATGTTCATGTACAAAAGGACTTTTATTCCCACAGAAAAGGCCTACGCGAAGCACTTTTAGTGACATCTTGTTCCGTGGTGAATTTCAACATGCATGGGAAGTGATTTCAAATTTGGAGGTGGGAGTAGTCGCACTATGTGTTGATGAGCTATAACATGTTGGGAGTGCTTTATGTATGAATGAGCCATCTCCTGTTCCATTTTGACACTATTTATGTTTCAATTTGAATTTGATTTATAAATGGCATTTGAAAAATAAGGATTAAAAATTGTAGTTGAATTATTGTGTGTCGTCGAACCAAGTAAATTTGAATATTTGTGGACTTCAAACGGGGAGTGTATATGCACAAAGACAAGATACTGAGGGAAGACAATTATAAAACAACACATTTATAGTATCTGTTGGAGCACAGGGCACATAACCCTTAAAAATCGCTTTTGGGATCTTTACATTTATAGTATCGGTTGGAGCACAGGGCACGTAACCCTTAAAAATCGCTTTTGGGATCTTTACATTTATAGTATCGGTAGATGCTGAGAGTGGAATTTGCAGCGGTGCCTTCCCGGGAAGGCACCTCCTCCACCGCTCATCACCCCAACGGATGCAGCACCTCACTCTCGCTTGCAAAACCAGGGCCCATTAGCACAAATCTCTTCATGATCCAACGGCAAAAGGGCGGTGCCTTCCCGGGCTGGTGCCTTCGGTATTGTATTTCCCATAGATGCTGTCACAGCCTAAAATTTAAATACATAAATTGCTCTAATGGATTGAGCGAAAGCAGATCCTGAAAATCATGAGTTTTAGAGACAACGCATGAGAATCTAAAGTAGTAATAGGGATTCTTTCGTGCACAAAAGAAAATGGGCGGTACAACCTTCCAAACTGATGAAGATGCCATAACGTTCGAAACTAGTGACTAAACATGCAATGTTCATCCATTAATTAAGTAATAAGTGTATTCTAATTCTTTTTACCTCCATAGCAAATAAGATATATCTATAATTTTCTAGACCTCTTCAAGCTCAATGTACTACCTGTTTTCTATATTTTTTGACTTTATGGTGAGAACACATAAATAAGTAAAGTATATAGCCAGTGTAGTATTAGAGAAAGGGAAATCGATGATGTATTCTTCTGAACTTATATAGCTCCTCATTATTCAAACTGTTGTTTCTGTGTGCTTCATATTTCTGTTCGTCTGAGGTCCCAGGTTGAATAGGTCTAGGTCTCTTCCTTTTTTCAACTAATATGTGGATCAAAACATGCACTTACGTCTGTGGTATCCTGCAAAGTTACCAAATCAACTCGCCTTTTGGTAACATATTATAATACTTCTGCCTGCATGATTGCTCTCATGCCAACCACTCAAGGTCATGGGTCCTTTAGTGCGCCTATCTCTTCTATCTGATCCAAAATCCAGCGACTACATGCATATTCCAAATTACGTAAAGCAAAGGATAACTGACAACGAAAACAAGCAGAGCAAAACTCAAGCCTCACCGGCTTCCGTTGACAATTGCTGAAAGTCCTGTATGACCATTAAAGATGATTGAATTTTTCATTTACCTGGTGCAAAGCATTAACTGGAAAGCCGATTTACAAATTCAGTGTTCTTAGCGGTTTGCATAAGTGAAAAATTGCCACTACTGTAGTCCGTAGAGTCTTTACTCGTTATATAAGGAAACCTCAATGAAAATTCCTCTGGACTGAACTTTAAGAAGCTAATCATTTGCCTTGTCTTCTCCTCGAGTAGATCAATTGTTTTGCAGCTTGCATGCTTCAGATTCAAAATCCTGAGAAGCATGCCAATTTTTCGTTGCATATATGGTCAGTAAGCCAAGCATGTGGCTCCGAACTTGATGCAGCTGCGACCAAGTTTTAACTGCTTCCAACTCAAACCCTAGAACACGATTGCATTAGTGGTTGTCTTAGCATACTGTAGTAACAGAATGTCTTTTTGACAAAGTTCAAGAAATGAATGAGGCACTTCATGTTTTGATATGTGGTAACCAGAATGCTCTTACATATTTCATTAAGGCTTTTTACAGAATTTACGTTTAGATTGGTAAGGAATTTACAAAAATGATTTGTAGTGGGTTGCTAGCTTGACCTTGTTAATTTCGAACATAGTGCAATATAAAACGAGTCTTAATGAAGGGAAAGGTGGCACTCTTGTTATCGTGAGCTGAACCAAGGTTTGTTGACATCGCATGCATAATAAGCTTATAGCCTTTTCACCATCTCTAAAGTGGTATCATAAAAGATGGGGATACCACAACACCAACAGGATCCATATGTTGAGTTTATAGAACCGTAGAGATTGGAACTGTGTGTTTCATCTGCGTCAACTCCTTCGGTCCTCTTCCCGGAGAGAACAAGCATCGCTGCTGTTCTGGTTCCAGGAGACGCATTACGATGAATGGTCAAAGGTGATGAGTATAAGAATGGCAGTTCGCAGAGCATCCATTATGTTTGAGAGTTGGAATTCCGCCTGTGCCTTCTCGGGAAGGCACATCCCTCACCGGTCATCAAACGGATGTGTGATTCTCCTTCAACCAGCTGGCACATGGGCCCCAATAGCACCGAATCCCAAACGAAATCAACTGCTATGGGCGCGTGCCTTCCCGGGCAGGTGCCTTTGGCATCTCATTTCCCATTATGTTTGACGAAGCCAAATTAAGGAACGTATTTGATCCAAGCTTCGTGCAGAAATTAGAGCTTATTAGCAACTTAATTAGAAAGGCAAAAACCATGTACTGATTACATCGCACATACCTATGTGACTCATATATATGCACAACCAGTCACTACAACTTTCATGTTGCATTTATTTATTGGTGTATTATTACATCACACATACATACGCCACCCATATGTAGGCATAACCAGTTACTCTAACTTTCGTGCTGTCCTTATGCCTTTTATTTATATATATTTCTAGACACACATATATATGTGACTCATGTGAAGATTCTTATAATCTTATTAAGGGAATCGCTTGAGATCCTGCGTGTAACCGGTGCTCTTGTCGTAGTTCCTGTTCCATATCATGACACCTCCGTAATTAGGCACCTGCTTGGTGAACTTCAGCACGCGGTAGTAGAGGTCCGGTGGAGAAATGTACGTGTCGGGGTATGCCTCCTTCGAGGCCTCCACGCCGACGAAGACCTTGCTGCGGGGGTACGCCGCCGCCCACTTCTTCCACGAGTCCACCGGCGTCAGAAAGCAGTTGCGGTCCTCGCCGTAGAGCCGGACATGGATGCGCTCGAAGAGCCACGTGTCCAGCGCCGCCTCCAGGCGATGGTCCGGGTACCCACACCGTGGCGTCGCTGTCAACCTCACTCCTAATCTGTGGAGAATCTTGGCCAGCTCGTCGTAGTGCTCTTTCCCGCCTTGGTCGATGAAGAAATCGATGCCGTCCACAGCCACGTTGCCGAACGGGCGGACCACGCCCCAGCGTGAGCCGCCGAGGAAGGCATTCCAGAGGTAATCGGCGAGCTCCGCTGCCGCCTGCGAGGATGGGAGGGAGTACTCGCCGCCCTGCCCGCCGATGGCGAGGAGCACGACGATGCCCTTGGACTTGCAGTACTTGATGTCATTACCTATGTAGTAGGGCGGTTCCGGGTGGCCGGAGAGGTCGAGCTTGTACTGGCCGTGGCCGAAGGCGCTGAGGAAGGAGATAATGACAGTTTTGTACAAGCCGGTGTCGCAGGCCTCGCGCAGGGAACCCTCGTACTTGTTCCTGCCCCAGTAGACGGTGACGTCACCGGCACCACCGGCGAGTCCACCTGTCAGCTGCAGGGAGAGAAGAAGTGCCAGGAGCAGGCAGTAGGCTTGACTGCGCTGGATCGCCATCTTGGTGAGATCCGTTGCTGGGTGCACGGTGATGTCGCCGGCGCTACCGGCGACTCCACCTGTCAGCTGGAGAGTGAGTACAAGTGCCAGGAGCAGGCCGCAAGCTTCACTTCGTTGGATTGTCATCTTGGTGAGTTCCGTTTGCTGGGTGATTTGAAGTTTCTGAGCGCGGAACAGGTGTATTTATAGGACTATTGCTATGCCGGAAAGTCTTATAATGTGTGCCGCTAAACGTGTAGCAATAAGTTCTTGACCATGGGTCATTTGAAGATTGTACTCGTTGACATTTCTATAGAAAAAGTACAAAAGAAAGTGAGCTGAGCTGGATAGCTATTGCCGCCAGAAGCATGTCTTAACCCGTGTATCATCGCAACTAGTAGTTGGCCGGGCCCTGCCAGTTTGGGCTAGTAAAGCTGCTCTCTGCTATTGGATTGAGAACTAAAGCAAAACCATGTGTCATAGAAAATACAGACAAACTCGATCGAGGAGGCCCTTCACTAGCTGGACTGGTCGCCTCCGCGTACGCGGAGGGCCAGCCCGCCGGGATGGCCTTTTCCAATCTATTTTTGGCCCATGCAGCATATATTGTCAGCCGATATCTAATGTATATACTTGATCGAATAACTACTTAGGGCCTGTTTGGTTGCAAATTACTGTTAGAGTTTTGATGCAATAACATGGTTTCTGATACCACCGCTGTATACTGAAAACAGAGGTGCTTGGATACTACAGAAAACTAAACTTTGTAAACTATAGTATTTCCCAAAAAAGTAATCCACTGAGAACTTTTTCTTATAACTGAGCCACGTCTTCAACCTACTGTTCGTCTATCCATGGGCTCCATTACACTGATTAGCACTGATAAAATATAATTTTTCCTGCCTACTATACCTAACACCATCGCTAACGTCCACGCATCTTGAATAGTTATCTGGATGGCCCAACAGCCTCTGTTAAGTGACCGAGCATTCATGCATATTAAAGCAGGCTACACAACGATGCACGTGCTACATCAAGTTTGCTTTATTGTTTTTTCGGTGGCTGATTCATTTAGATAGCAATTACTCTATCTGTTTCTTAATATATGACACCGTTGACTTTCTTTCGTTATTTTGATTATTAATCTTATCTATAAATATTTGAGTAAATAGTTGAGTGTATCCAATGATATTTATTTCACAAACAAAAAATAATTATTTAAATCAATATTGTTGGTAAAAGTTCAACGATAAAGTCAACGATGCCATATATTAAAAACCGGAGGGAGTAGTATATTGTGTTCATCTATACATGCAAATGACTAAACCAAATATTGTAATTACCAATTATGTCATAGTTTTCCAATTACCATAAAACATCATGGTTATAGCAAACTGGTATATGATGCCTTGCGTGTAGAAATCTTTGGTTTCTGAATAAAATTGTTTTGAAATGTCAGGGCAACGAATCAGGTCCTTATTAATTTTTCCACCCTTTCTTCTCTCGACGTTTTATTAAGTATGTATAATCAGGTTCCTCAAAGGTGATGTTTATATTGGAATTTTGTGTATCTACTCTGGTTTGCATTGATCTCTTATTGCAATCCGCCCCTAAGTTTTTCAACTTTGCGATTTTTGAAATCAGTTCTATTTGGTTAATTGGTTGCTACACTATTCCTGACCCCCTTGTATGGTACTATTCTGAAAAGTTTACATGAATAAAATCCTGAAGGAAATTTTAAAAACTTTTTCTCAGCATAACATTGAGGATTGCGGGGATATTGACATATCTATCAACATTCAGATTTACACAAATTAAGTAATATCTCTACAATATCATTTATTACTTACTTTCTGCATCTTTTTTTAATAAAAAACCACACTAATTGCACTTCCACACCAAATAAAAGATCACATGAAGATTCACAGGGTAAGTTCAAAGTTTTTTTTCCATCTTTTCATTTCAGCTACTATTCATATTTCATGCATAAATTAATTTGTAACAGCAGAGGATAATAATGACATCTCGGATAATGATGAAAAAGGATATCTACTTATCGAAAGAAAGCGAGACAGTAAAAGGAAAAAAAAAGGGTCAGAATGTCTCGTTTACAGTTACATCAAATGAAATATACTGCCGCCTTTTGTTGGACAAACAATTGTTCTACTGCCACCTGATGATAAGCTGCAATGATACTACATGGGCTCACGAAGAAATTTATCACATGACGTGCTACTATTTTCCCTGTGAAAGACGCACTTCTGTTTTACTGTAGAAAGAGCTCGTATCAGTGTCTCAGTTATAGCTGATACATTGCATGGTACATTTAAACAAAGTGATACAAATGATTCTTAACGAAATTTCAAGCTCAGTTTTATTCCAAATAAATCATACAGTCCATCGGGTGTTGCAGTGGCCACAGTTTTATTCCAAATAAATCATACATGCCATTCGGGCCGCACCATCTTTCTAGTGTGTTACAATAGACCATTCTAACGCCGAATTTTTCAATGGATACACATTGTGTAGGCATAAATATATGTTGTGAAAGGGGTGTTCCTCTTGTAGTTGCAATTCCTAACGTTCTTAGTTCTTGTTGGTGCACTTTGGAAGATCTGACGGTGGCGGTGGTAGAGTGTCCTCCAGCATGAGCCCGTTGGCCACCTCAAACACCGTCGCCATGCCCATGGCAATGTGGAACTCGAAATGGCAATGCATGAACCATGCTCCTGGGTTGTCAGCGACAAACCGGATGGCAGCCCATCCAAGCCTTGGCACCTGCACTGTATTCTTCAGTAATGGGTCCACCAGGTTGTACCTACTCACATCCTTGGAAGGATTATAGTTGCCATGGCCCTGTGCGAGCACAAAGAAATCGTGTCCATGGAGGTGCATTGGGTTGGAGTCACTCTGCATAGTCGCAGTGCTTTGGAACACCACCTCAACAACCGCGTTGTGCGCAAACCGCCGCATCGTTGTTGCCTTCCGTGTCGGCTCGAGCTTCTCCAGCTGTCCGCCGGGAACGACTGGGATCAATGCAGGGTCAGTGAAGTTAAAAGCCCTCGGCGGCCTGCTAGGCAGGTCCTGCACCAACATGTTCATCTTGCCATACCGTCGTCCCTCGAGCAACGACATCATTTCAGGGAGACGGAAGGAGACGTTGTTCATGTAAGCAACCTCTATGGACTCGTCGTTTCCTCCCCTCTTGCAAGATGGTTTGTTCCCTTTGCAAATGGAGCCCTTGCCAAGTGAAATGAACAGATGCTCATCGACGTGATCTTGGATTTGTGGCAGCAATGGGTGATTAGGCAGCCCTGATAGGTTGCCATGGAAATAGAACGTCGTGAGCGTGTCGTGTTGGCCTGGCATCTCAGGCATGAGAGGCTCATGGTTTCTGCACTTGTCTGCAATGTTCTTGTACTGTACTATCCCTCTAGACATGAACACCGGAATCTGGGGATCCGGGGCCGGGGGCTGGTTAGCTAGTGCCACCATGTAGTAGCGACAAGGCGGGGCGTCAGCAACCATGAGGATGTCGATCGTCTCGCCAGGCGCAACGGCAACGACATCGGTGGTGTATGGCCTGACATAGTTGGCATCGGCGCCGACCACGGTGAACTTGTGACCAGCGACTTTGAAGTAGTACTCGGAGAAGAGAGCGGCGTTCACTAGCCGGAGCATGTACGTCTTCCCATGCTCCACATCCATAACGAAGTTGGCTTCTGCTACTCCTGCACAAAAGAAGGGACGCACGGGGTATATTAATTTTTGTTTGCCTGATTGTCAGAAGACTGCGCTTCCACATGCACGGGACGACATTATTTTACCGGAGCAGTTGTAGAGATCACCAAGCTTTCCATTGATGGTAGCTGCAGCGGGGTTGTCACTGAATGATCCCCCGTTGGAGAAGTTCTTGTCCACTTTCATCAAATCTCTCTGCCACCATTCACCTGCAAGCAAGGTTGATCAAACAAAACAAGAATGCGCCAAGCCATCAATATCAGTTAATGAAGAGGCCTTGATGGATCGATCCAATGACCGTACCTATGATGATAGGAACATCCATATGAGGCTTTTGGAATGGATAGGCTCCGGACTTTGGGCGGATGACGATTATGCCGTGCAGGGTTGCGCGGAGGATGGAGACATGAGAGTGCCACCACAGCGTACCCACCTGGCCGTCAACGTTGAACCGGTAAGTGAAATTCGTGTTTGGCTGGATTGGGCACTGTGTGATCATTCCGGCACCATCGTTCCAACAATTTAACCTTTGCTTTACTCCATGCCTGTGTATTGTTACAGGAAAAGCAGGTGTTTGGTTGGTGGCAGCACAAGGCATATATATTTGACTACGTCTTGTACATGCTGATATAGTGATACTTGGTATAATTATAGGAAATTTACAGTCCATAATACTAGCTAGAATAAGGGAACTAATACTTCCTTTGCAAAAAAATAGGGTGACAATACCGGCCAGACAGTATTCTTATAGCCTTTAATCTAGGTAAGTTAGAAGTTAAACTGTTTATTAAATAATTTTTATTTCCTTTTATTATAAGATAGTTAGTCTAAAGATTAATCATTGTATCAGGATGCGAGATGCAATATATTACACTGTCAGCTTAACAAAATACTGGCTAGTATTGTCTCTATATTACCTTTTGCTAGTATTTGGGAATGTAAATAATTATAACTATTCCTCAGTCGACAGATAGGAAGCTATTGGATATCCGTTGACATATAGATGAAACTGAGTTATAAGGATTTTGCAGCTGTGGGTTACCTAAACTGAATCATCAAGTAGTCTTATTGGATTTATATCAGTTGTTTTACCCCTCGACACCATATGAATTAGTATTAGAAGCTTGGGAACATACGTACCAGTGAATTGTTAATCCAAAGGGTGACTCGTTGACGACCTCTACAACCACTGTATCCCCTTCTGTAGCCTCTACGGGTGGGCCTGGAAACTGACCGTTTACCACGGTGACCAGCGTATCATTGCACAGGTGTCGCATATACACTTGTTTTACCTGTAAGTAGTTGCACCAGATTAGCCATTTTCAATATGAGGAAAACAAATCTATTTGGCTTTCAGGTGAAAAAGTGCTGCATAGTTTGGACATTTGAGTGTGACATAAAATATTCTTTTATCGACACTTGAGCTAAACTAAAACTTCTCTCTCCATTACAGATTATAGGTCACCTTTGTCCTATTTCAAGCTTATCTAATTTTTACCAAGCATAAAGAAAATGGAGAATATTTATCATATTAAATTCGTTTCTTTAAATCTACTATATATATATATATATCTTTATAGATATATTTTCTTGAAACAAAGTAATAGTTAGAGAAGTTTGACTAGAAAAGCTAAAGTGAATTATAATTTGGAATGGTAGGAGTACTTTAATTCGATGGTAAAAAAATCTATAACAATGCACAGAAGTACATATATAAATCGAATCCCTTTGTTTTTTCTTCAGGATCGGAGTGGTTTAAAGATTTTTACAAAAATCACCTATCCAAAAATGCTTTAGTATTAATTTCACCTGAAATTTTTCTTAATTATTTTTGCCTTTTGGTATCCTGTGTTTAAAAGAATGTAAATTGCTCCGGTTTTCTCTGCATAGCATAACAATGAAAAACGAAGAAAAATGTGTAGAACTAGCACAAAATACCCAATAATTATTTCGAGTCTGATATATTTGTAAAAATAAAATCTCGGTTGCCCAAGATGAAGGCATTTCTACTCACAACAAAGGTGTGCTTGACCACCACCGCTTGGCTCCCTCCAGCTCTGGACAGGGCCATGGCAGCGTAGTAGAAGAGGAGGGATGCTACAATGGGAAGTATCTTAGTACTCATCTTGCTTGGTACTGTTTCTTCTATAAGGATCTACACTTCTACAATGCTTTTTCTCCAGCGCGGTGAGGCCAAGGTTTGCATAATTCCCCAATACCCCAAGGCCTTATATAGACACGACTAGCTAGGAGGACACTCAGTTGCTAGGTAGTACACTTCAGGGAGAGACAAATGTTAGTTGTCCAGAGGCCAAATTAGATTTGGTCAGAAGCTGCGTCATGTTTGAAATATGATAAAGGAAGATCTTGACTTTTCGTGGTTCTTTTTTCTTCTTGAGGGCATCTACTGCACGTGGTTCTAGAAATGTGATATGACACTATTTTAATTATATTTTTCTTAGGCGCATAGAAGTTTTTATTTTTAGTAAGAAAAATAAGGATTTGCACTTGAACTATTGAAATATTTTCTGGAGTCTATGTAGATGTATAATAGCATCTTTATGAGTTGGCAAATTTGTCTGGAGCACACTGAAAAAGTGTGGCATTGTCCACAACACACTGTCGAAATCGAGTTCGTCCGAGACACACTACAATTCTCTGACAATTGTCTGTGACACACTTTTGACAGTTTCATAATTAATTTCAACTTTTTTATCTCAATACTTAGAATACATTGGAACTTGAAACTTTGTACAAATATACATTATCGCATTCTCATCAGTAAAAAATGGAGCTAGATTTTTTTGATTGTTTGCATGGTTTGCTTGACAAATTAAATATTGAAACAATGAGCTAACAATACCACAATCGAAAAAAAATCTAGCTCTATTTTTTAATGATAGATAATGCGATATTGTATATTTGTGTCAAGTTTCAAGTCCTAATGTATTTTAAGTGTTGAGATAAAAAAGTTGAAATTAATTATGAAACTGCAAAAGTGTGTCACAGACAATTGTCAGAGAATTGTAGTGTGTCTCGGACGAACTCGATTTCGACAGTGTGTTGTGGACAATGCCACACTTTCTCAGTGTGCTCCAGACAAATTTGTCTTATGAGTTTCTACAATCATATATGCTTATTGAAAGCAATGATTTAAATGTCTGCGGTGCCGTCTTTTTTTTTTCTTGTCAGTAGGAATATATATGTCTTTGGATGAGTTATGCTTTGATATCTCGTGGACAGGAATATGTACAGCAGATAAACGAGAAGATATTTGAAAGGGTGGGACCCCAAGAAATTATACGCACGGTGGTCAGCAAAGTGGCGCACATGAAAAACAAGACTGGGTAAAAAAAAAGAAGCAGCCATGAAAACGCGACGGCTCACACGCAATTAAATCCATGACGTAGCAAGTTCAACCTGAGTTACAAATAAGAACGAGGTTCACTTGCATGGCTTGGCAAAGAAAAAAAAAACAAGAAGTTGCATGTCAGACCGGTTCGCTGAGACACATAAGCTAGTCAATGCTGTTGAATTTACCACAATCACGTGGGAAAACAGAGGGTGCTCTCGCCGCGTGTGGTCGTTGTCCTACGTGGACCT
>LAPY01001238.1:21666-32626 GCA_000970635.1 Eragrostis tef
TAAACAGAACCCACTGTGACTGATCAGTCACACTCACATGGGAGGGTTCATGGATGTTGCAAGCATGTCGCACCACTTGTCTCCCTCCAAATTTTATTTTATTTTACCAAAAAACTCCATTTATTTCTACCTGGAAGGAGTTTGCCAGCTCTTCCGAGCTCTCACATTTACTCCCCACAGCGAAATGAGTATCAAGTACTGTGACTCTGCCTGTATCGAGGGGACGGAAATACTACTACTTGATCTGTACAATATCTTTCCCTTTTATCTTCAGAGAATTTATATCACAATTTTGGTACAGTGCTGGTACCATCACTGTTTTTCTTTTCTTTCCAAGTACAAAAGGATCGATCAACTGGGACAGGATCTAATGTAGTACGTACTCCATTGCTGCCATCGATGTGTGAAAGGCATCCCATAATGTCTCGCTTGTTGGATTCCTCTGAAAGGAGACAAGATCCATTGTTAGCATGTTATAAAGAAAAGGTTAGCAGGTTAGGTTGGGTTGCAGAGGTTCTCTGAACACTTAACCACCATTTTCAGATTAAAATCACAACGAAGATATGCATCTGAAAATGCTTGCACGTGGTATCCAATGCAGTTTGGATAGAGTCGGTTAGTTGTTGACAGTTTGATCCAATTCTAAATCAGTTCAAATCTTGGATACATTAGAGTGATGACTAGGCATCACCCTTTTTTGATGGTTGGAGCCCACTACCTTGCAAAACACAACCCTGCTTTACTCAGGAGCTGCAGGCTAATCTTGATATTTTATTGGTGGCAAGATGGTTGTTAGGTGAGCTTGAGAAGTTAACCAGCTAAACGTGGCAGTGGTGCAGAAGTGTCTAAGAGAATTTGCCTTCGAAAAGATTACCTTTTTCTGTCGTCTTCTCTCAAAAGATAAAAGTGAGCGCACAAAAAAATTGCCGCCTTCCAACAATGGAGCAGTGCATGACAGGACTTGCTACCAAATGATGAGCTTTTATACAAGGAATCTGTTTTTATCATCATCGATGTATTCAAGATAAAGTAAATAAAACTTGTGATGGCAGGGCAAGGTTGAATTGTGGTGACTTTATTCTTGGACATCTTTTTTTTTATTATTTTATGAGATAAAGACAATAGAGTTGTTGGATATTCGTTGCAAAAGAGAAGTTTGATGACAAAGGCTCTTGTTTGTAGCACCAGTCATTTTGTCATTCAAATGTGGTTTGATATGATGCACGGCATTCATTGCTTCAAGTGAGATAGGATGCCTTTTGGCTTTTTGCTAATTAAGTTTGGTGCTTAAAGTAATTCAAATTTGGACGGATCTAAAAGTAAATATTTTTTTTGAGAGATCTAAAAGTAAATATTAGAGGATTTTGTTCAGCTGTATGAACAACCCGATTGAAACAGAGGATTTTGTTCAGCTGTATGAACAACTCGATTGAAGCAGAGGATTTCCAAACTAGTGTAATTCGTCTGAAGTATTTGCATTCGAGATGAATCATATGTGGTCCTCCTTTGTCCTTTGTTTTTATAGTTGAATACATGTAAATGGCTCTGTTTCCAGCATGCGAAGGGGATGAACCCTGCAACAAGTGGGATTTTAAAAGTAACATATGAGTAAAAGAAGCTTCTTACTGACTAGTAAGATCTGAGTAGTTTGATCACATTGGTTGTGCTCCTAAAGTCTACTGAAGTTTGGATCTGTTTGTAGTTTTGCAGTTCCAGAGTCAAATTCATGGACCATCTACTTCCATCATTATCATTGTCGGGATTTTCTGTGCCACTTCGATGCAATACAGTTTTTGGATCAATAATAAACTAAAAGTCCAGTTAATGGTCAGTACACTAATGTGACCATTAAAACATGGTACATTGCTAAAACTGTCAGCGCAAAAAGTCAACCATGTTTTATTAACTGAAAGGTCGGCAAGTTCCACACTTTTAAGATCGAATCATGTCATATTAAAACTTAAAGTACGGCAAAAAAATCGTACCTTGAAGAACCTAAACGGTACCGTGACAAGTGCAGAGCCACCTCAAATTCACGCTCTAACTGTTCTTAACTGTTGTCAGTATAAAGTAAGACAGCCTATTATTTTTTTTAGAATTTTCAGTTGGCTTTGACATAGTTCGGCAGCTGATGATGCTTGGTCTCAAATGCCATAATATATTTTCTCTCCAGTATTCCACTCGCCAAATAGTGCTTTCCACGTCAATTTTTTAGTAAAAAAAATTATCAGGCTATAAAAAAAATACTTTTCACTTAACCATTTTCCAATACAAAGTAAAACCAAGAAAACCAACACACTCCCAACACATCAACGGTTACCCCCTTTCCTAGCCAGCCCCCAGCAAACCCGTTAAAGCTTTCATCACCGCTGTCAGCAGACAAAGCTTAAACCCAGCAGACAGCACAGAAAATGCCCCTCAGAGAATTTCTCCAAAGCTGGGAGACACACTGTCCACCACAGACAATCTGGCCCATCCCCTCCCCCACATTTGCGCTCCCCCTTCGTTTTCTACAAGTGGTGGGGACTGCATGATCCCCACCACACCGCTGCCTGGATCTTCTAAATCCAGCCAACTTCCGCACCACCTAACAGTTTCGCTAGTTCTTACCTTGACTGGCAGTGCTTTTCTAATGCAATAGCAGCACATGCTCTGTCTCTCTACCTCTCTGATCCATGCACTCCTTCCTTCGATGGTTTCCTTGTGTGATACAGCAAAGATCCCTTTCGAGGCTTTCCAGTGGTGTGCATCACTTTTTCTGTGTATAGCTTTGCTTGCGCCATTGTTAGGCCAGTAAAAGCTGGGGCATGTGGGTAGGATTCTTCTTCTTGTTTCACAGCTGGTAGCTCTGAGCTTTTGGACTTTAGTAATCACAACCGCTCGATCCCCCGGGCTTTCGGCAACAAGATCCGAGAAAGATCAGGGGGCAAAGGTCTTGGGCTGCAATCATTACGAGCTAGCTGCATTGCAGTTACAGATATTCTCTTGGCCGTTGTCTCCTTCAATTCTCTTCTTGGCTGTTGCCTCATTCCTCCAATTCTCTTCTTGGCTGTTGTCTTACTCCTTAAGTCCTCCTCATTCATAGCAGTTCTTGCTCTGCCCTGGCATTGGGCAAGAGAAGTCCAAGAACAGCCTCAGGAAGTAGGAGATTCTTCTCAAGGTACCAAATGCTGTTGCTCTTGTTGACGTCCTTTCTTTGTCCGATTGGAATTCTGCTGTTCATGTTTCTTGCAAACCTTTTTTTCTTCCCCCTGTTCTGCAGAGGTCAAACTGAAGATGGATAATAAGGAGCTAGAAGAGCTTTAGTGGTATATATAATCACAAGGTAATGACGAAGTTCCTTACGGTTCTTGCTATAATCAGCTGTTGAGATTCTATTCGAAGCACCCGATTTGTTGTGCTCCAGCCGTGCAGAAGTGCAGGCTAATCATTGCAAAGTGCGGGAATAGATTCCTTCTGCTGTGTTCATTCTTTTCTTGCTCTGAGCTGTTTCAGATTCCATCACACAGGTTGCTGGTGCCTTTTTTCAGTTCTGTTGGGGTAAGGGCACATGAAACCGTGCTGCAATAGGCAGGTACAGAGGCTTCTTCTCTGACCACATTGTCTGAAGAAGAACAGCTCTTGTTTCTGCTGCATGGAAGTCATGGGCGGTCATGTTATGGTACCATTGGAGAGCTTGAGCTTGGACCTCACCACTGGAGAAATTGCAGTGGGCTATGACAAAGAGATTGCAGCTCTGCAAGGTTTGAAGCAGCATCAACTTCCTGTGAATTTTTTGTGACCGTGACTTTGCTCCAAGAATCTGATCGAGTTTCTGAACCCATTGTTGTTTCAGAGGAGATTTCAGCTTTGCGATCAAAGCAGAGACATCTTGACCAGAAGAGAAGAGAGGCGCTGGACAAGCTCATAGACCTGAAAGGTACAGTTATTGATCCTGACGTCTGCGGGTGCTCGCTCTTGTATGGAATTGCTTCTTATAATTCCTTGGATCTGGGCTTGGTCAAACCTCAGGGAGCATCAGGGTCTTCTGCCGGGTGCGTCCATTGATCCCAACAAGCAACTTGAAGACAAAATCACCTCTTACTGTCGGACAAGAGAAGATTGCATTACAGTCAGTGGGTATCAAGAAAGAGTTCATTCTTGATAGGGTTTTTGACCAGGAGTCAACACAAGGTAACATTTAACTTACTTCGTTGCCGGTTTTTCCTTTTGACAGTATGATTCATTTGGGAGTGGTCCATGCAGAGGATGTTTTCCTCGAAGTAAAACCCATCATCAGATCTGCGCTTGACGGGCACAATGTCTGCATTCTGGCTTATGGCCAGACTGGGACAGGAAAAACCTACACAATGGTTGGTTGGTGCTTTGTTCTGATCAGATGGAGCTAAATTCATGACAAGATGTGTATGTTGTTTGCAAAATTACCTTGTCTGAAGTTCTGAGAATGGAGTACTACTGATTGTAGGAAGGAACTGATGGTAAGCTCGGTATTGTGCCCCGAGCTATTCAAGAACTGTTCTCTCATGCTTCAGCAGACAGTTCATCCACATACTCATTCTCTATAAGCATGCTTGAAGTCTACTTGGGGAGTCTCAGGGACTTATTGGCACCACGGCAGACTCTCTTCAGGCATACCGAATGCAGCACAGCAAGGTACGGCCACTGGTTCACCTGTAATGTATGTGAGACCATGAATTCTCGAACTGGAAAATGTTCAATATCTTTGCTCTTTTTTTCCAGTAATATCAGCATACTAGCAACAAAAAGTGGTGCTGTTGAAGTTGAGGGACTGACCGATGTCTCAGTACCGGACCTTAAGAAAGCCAACCAGTGGTACTGCAGAGGGCTTCGAGCCCGATCAACATCTTGGACAAACGTCAATGATGTCTCAAGCCGGTCACACTGGTGGGTAGATGATTTGTTCCAACAGCAGAATTTTGATTGCTGCAGTAGAGTAACTTGAACAGTACCCAATTTTATGTGCCTTAGCTCCGTCTATATGCAGCTTGACAAGGATTACCATAAGAAAACAAGGAGTTACTGAAGAAGTCAGCAAGCTCTGGCTCATCGATCTTGGCGGCAGCGAGCGTTTGCTGAAGACTGGAGCGTCAGGGTTGACAATGGATGAGGGCAAGGCCATAAACCTCTCTCTGTCAGCACTCGGAGATGTCATTGCTGCACTTAGGAGGAAGAGAAGTCATGTTCCTTACAGGTACCAACTGAAATCTTCAGTTAGCTAATCATATCAGTTTGTGATAATTTGGTAGGGAAAGAAGTCAAATGTTTCAATCACATTATGGTTACTCATTGGTGCTTCTGTTCATATTCATCTCATTTTCGAACATCTGCAGAAATAGCAAGCTTACCCAGTTACTCAGTGATTCCCTAGGTATGGAACATCCTTAAAGTCGGGAGTTCTTTTTATGTAATTAAGAAATGTGACCCCCACCAATAACATAATCTAACATACTTTGTTGAACATCTAAATCACAGGCGCCGGTTCCAAAGTTCTAATGGTGGTGCACATCAGCCCTTCTGAGCAGGATGTTAGTGAGACAGTCTGTTCTCTGAGCTTTGCGGAAAGGGCCAGGTCAATCAAATCAAACAGAGATGTTTCAGAAGTATGTAAATGGAAATGAGCTATTCTTGCTACCTTGCCAAAGATGTTACTTATATTTTAAAGGTTCTCACCTTTCCATATTGTAGGATCTGAAAATGATGAAGCAGAAGCGGCTTGCAGAGCTTGACAAGGAAATATGCAATACTGAACAAGAGCTCAAATATGTCAACGAACAAATAAAGAAAGACGAAATCTCGCTTGAAGAGAAGAAGAAGAAGCTCTATTCTTCTGTTTGTCAGGCTGCCAGTGACGAGAAGGGGTCACCAAGAAGCACCCTAGTGACAGGCCATATTGATGCCACAGAGAGCCCACAGGCAACCGAGAAGCCAAAGAGCAGGTTGTCCAATGGTTCAGTTCCTCACTTCATGTCATCGACAGCTTGCAGCCGGCAAAGACATAACGCTGGTAGCCATTCAGTTAGTAAACCAAGGCTTACGAAATCAGTAACCCGACATCCAATTGAGCTTAGTGGGAGCCAGTCATTCAGCTATTCCAGCTGCAAGAATGCAGCCAAGGCAAGGTCAGTGGCATTCTCATCCAGTGTGCCCAAGCTGAAGTATTTGCCAGTCAAATCTGATCAGATCAACATAAGTAGCAACAGCATCGACTCAACAGCAACATCAGCACCGAAACGGAGGGAAAGCTTTGTTTCCCGACCGGCTCAAAGAGCCCCTCTACATCAGCACAGGAGAAGGATGTCCAGTCTAACATAGCCTTACATATATCTGATTGGACAGATCTGATTATAACTTCTTGTCTTAGATGTGAAATATTTCTGAATGTTTTTGTGCTTTTGTGGATTTTATGTTGTTAACTTCACAGAGCTTGACTGTTGTGAGGTCCTTCCTTTGCTGTTTTTGGTTTGAACTGGAAGGCCAAACAGGTGTATGGATATGGGGAATGGAAATGGAATTGTAATTGGATTTACTAATTCTGTTGCTACGGCTTTGTAAATTTGGGAAATCTACAGCATTATATCAACAACACTCTTCGATTACTTATTTTCTTTTTGTCTAGGTATATAAGTACAAATGAAGTCAAATTCTGTCTTAAGGTTTAGCTATCATAATCGGACTCTGCAAGAAACTAGAATCTGATAATGTATCGAAAAGGTCTGCTGTTAGCAAGTACAGGAGATCATAGTATATATACGGAAGATAGCTCTTATGTGTCCCTTGAGGACCGAAAATAGGGTCAGATGTCAGAACCTCATTACGAAGATGATCTAGGCACATAAAAAATGTGCAGTAATCAGGAAGTTAAGAGTTATGTAAGCCAAATTACCTCATGTTCAAAGCTTTAAAGACTAATGACATCCTTCAGAAGGCTGAAGCTGTTAAGAGACATAGATACCCACTTTTAGAAACATATCAATCAACTTATGCTTAGATTTCAGAATTCAGACAGCATACGAAGCTTAAAAGTCATGTTACTCAAAGGTTAAAGCAAAGATAAAAGTATCACATTGGCAAAGCGTGCAAGGCATGTATTATCATGTTTTGTGTCCTCAAACAACATTAAGAATATAGTTTAGCGACGCACTAACACATGATATTTCATCCTGGTATGATGGGCACGTTTCTTGCTTCTACAGCATCATAATCACCTATAGGATCTTCTGAAGATAATACATGTTACTGCAAGATTGGATGCATTATCATGCAACCTGAAATTTTCAGCCATTTTATCGACTTTTTTGAGACTGACGACAACACAGCTCCCACATCTGACTTTAAGCATTTCAAATCTTCCATCAGTCATTCAGTTAGTCCAGTTTGGTAGGGGACACTATTGGAATTCCCCAGTTTCCCTAGAGTTTCCATTGCTTTTGGTCAGCATTATTACAACAACATGACACAACCTAACAGATTAGCAGTCCACTTATCCTTCTTAAGATCCAATTTCTTATGTCACATTGCGTTGCTTCTACTTCTAGATATTTTACTCGGTATTTTTGCAGTCTGTAAGCATGACAACTTGCAGCTATGAGGTAAAACTTGGAGAAAGTACTAAAGGAATATCCAGATAAAATTCTTTAGACGTGTCGTGGGCTTACCGCAATCCATTTTAAATCCTTCAAAAGTTGCGACAGGAGCACACACCTCTGACTCCAAACTTTTCTGAAACCTAGGCACAGAACTGTGCACTGATTTGTGGTTTGTTCTAGCCACACACATGCACATAATATTTCTGCACGCCAGCAATCCAGAGCAGATATCTTCTCCAACTAAACTCGGAGTGTATGCCCTTCAATGAACCTCCATCATGGAACTGTATCCAGGACACAGTACAAATAAGATAATTAGTTCTCAACTTCTTTTGCAATTGCAACATTTCTTGTTATTATAGTCTGTAGTGGCGAAGGAAAAGGGACAAGGAATCTAGGATTATGTGATGGCCCGAGAAACCTAATGATGGTCTGAACGAGTTCCGATGCAGAATCTTACTAAAAGAAAATTTTGTATAACACACATACAGGGACGGATTTTAGTGGATGGCTAAGCAAACTCACTGGCAAGGAAATGTTAACTTCACAGAGCTTGACTGTTGTGAGGTCCTTCCTTTGCTGTTTTTGGTTTGAACTGGAAGGCCAAACAGGTGTATGGATATGGGGAATGGAAATGGAATTGTAATTGGATTTACTAATTCTGTTGCTACGGCTTTGTAAATTTGGGAAATCTATAGCATTATATCAACAACACTCTTCGATTACTTATTTTCTTTTTGTCTAGGTATATAAGTACAAATGAAGTCAAATTCTGTCTTAAGGTTTAGCTATCATAATCGGACTCTGCAAGAAACTAGAATCTGATAATGTATCGAAAAGGTCTGCTGTTAGCAAGTACAGGAGATCATAGTATATATACGGAAGATAGCTCTTATGTGTCCCTTGAGGACCGAAAATAGGGTCAGATGTCAGAACCTCATTACGAAGATGATCTAGGCACATAAAAAATGTGCAGTAATCAGGAAGTTAAGAGTTATGTAAGCCAAATTACCTCATGTTCAAAGCTTTAAAGACTAATGACATCCTTCAGAAGGCTGAAGCTGTTAAGAGACATAGATACCCACTTTTAGAAACATATCAATCAACTTATGCTTAGATTTCAGAATTCAGACAGCATACGAAGCTTAAAAGTCATGTTACTCAAAGGTTAAAGCAAAGATAAAAGTATCACATTGGCAAAGCGTACAAGGCATGTATTATCATGTTTTGTGTCCTCAAACAACATTAAGAATATAGTTTAGCGACGCACTAACACATGATATTTCATCCTGGTATGATGGGCACGTTTCTTGCTTCTACAGCATCATAATCACCTATAGGATCTTCTGAAGATAATACATGTTACTGCAAGATTGGATGCATTATCATGCAACCTGAAATTTTCAGCCATTTTATCGACTTTTTTGAGACTGACGACAACACAGCTCCCACATCTGACTTTAAGCATTTCAAATCTTCCATCAGTCATTCAGTTAGTCCAGTTTGGTAGGGGACACTATTGGAATTCCCCAGTTTCCCTAGAGTTTCCATTGCTTTTGGTCAGCATTATTACAACAACATGACACAACATAACAGATTAGCAGTCCACTTATCCTTCGTAAGATCCAATTTCTTATGTCACATTGCGTTGCTTCTACTTCTAGATATTTTAGTCAGTATTTTTGCAGTCTGTAAGTATGACAACTTGCAGCTATGAGGTAAAGCTTGAAGAAAGTACTAAAGGAATATCCAGATAAAATTCTTTAGACATGTTGTGGGCTTACCGCAATCCATTTTAAATCCTTCAAAAGTTGCGACAGGAGCACACACCTCTGACTCCAAACTTTTCTGAAACCTAGGCACAGAACTGTGCACTGATTTGTGGTTTGTTCTAGCCACACACATGCACATAATATTTCTGCACGCCAGCAATCCAGAGCAGATATCTTCTCCAACTAAACTCGGAGTGTATGCCCTTCAATGAACCTCCATCATGGAACTGTATCCAGGAAACAGTACAAATAAGATAATTAGTTCTCAACTTCTTTTGCAATTGCAACATTTCTTGTTATTATAGTCTGTAGTGGCGAAGGAAAAGGGACAAGGAATCTAGGATTATGTGATGGCCCGAGAAACCTAATGATGGTCTGAACGAGTTCCGATGCAGAATCTTACTAAAAGAAAATTTTGTATAACACACATACAGGGACGGATTTTAGTGGATGTCTAAGCAACCTCACTGGCAAGGAATCCAGGCACCATTATGAGGCTAAAACCCTGACAGACTACCACACCAGCATATGTCTTAATTTTTCTCACATTTCAAATGTTACTTGCACCCATTCTGCTGGGCCAAACGCCAACAGCTCCCTGATTGCTAAAGAAACAGTCAACATCCTAGACAGTGCCATGCTCCCGGCCCGTGATCTCTACCAAGTCCAGATCAAAGCCAAACAGCATTTCGAGGCATCAGAGTTTGAGTTTTTTACAATCACGAACCAGCACATTACAAATAAAATACCGCGACGCGACATCTCGAGATCGGATAACCTGAGTGCCTAGGAACCCGTCCAAATCTGCACTCTGCACTGCCATAGAGTACAAATTAAGAACAGCACTTATCAAAGACTTTGCAGGCACTGCCACTTTACTATTGTTAATTACAAGTGTGGAACAGTTCAATCCACACGATTTACACCGAATTAAGATCAGATTACCGCGAGAAGTACTTGGTAGTTGAAGAAAAAAGCAGTACTACTTTCGAAAGGAAGTAAATGCCAGTGTGATTACGCGAAGGGGGAATCGCAGCCTCACCTGGAAATGACCTGCTGCCGCGACGAGCCCGAGAATGCCGAAGGGAAAAAATGCCGAAGCAATCCGGGTAGAGAAAAACCAGCCCCCTCCTCCTACGGCGCCGGCGAGCGGCCGTGTCGGAGCCGAGCGCGGCGGCGCGTCGGGGGGCACCGGCACCGCCCTTGGGTCCCCGGGTCCCCGCTGGCTCGCAGGAACCCCGCCGACGAGCGTGACACTGTCTTGTGGGCCCCCCCCGTAACTGCAAGAGTCGCCCACCCGGCCCCACGTGTTCCCCTCCCGCGCGGCAGCAACGGCCCCCCGCCCCACTGACGAGTGGGCCAGCGCTCAGTTCCCTTCCCTTCCCTTCCCTTCCCGGCCCGTCCCAGAATTTTGTTCGAGCCCCAACCGAACACCAAAATATCCCCTTCGTTCGAATCCCAGGTTCAAAAGGGAAAACGAAATCCCGTTGGAATCAGAATCTCTCACCTCGCAGACGTCGCCGTCTCCCTCCCGCACGTCACGTGGCGCGCCACCGCCGCCAAGTGGCGGGGCGCAAGCCC